>BMAO01006112.1:121842-150600 GCA_019973975.1 Trichonephila clavata | reverse complement strand
GACTTCGCAAAAAAGTTAGCGACTGTTTTTGGCGTATTTGACACTATATGGATTTTTCGAGAAATTAGTGGAGAGATTTACTCATTCTTGTGAATAATCCTTAAGAATACTTGTATTTGAGTCACTGATAGCTGTATCTGAGTGCTATAAAAGGTGTGAAAAGCTTCCGGGAATATTAAGGGAATTTGAAATACTGTTTCCTGAATTTCAAGGATTGTTTTTCAACAATAAGTTTCATTGGCCCTAAGGAACAGTCTTGCTCTTTGAGACTGATAGTTAAAAAATCCTTGAACCCCGAATCTGCGTTACAATATTTCTGAATCAAGTGGCTACGGTATTTAGATGCCATGACCATGGGCTCGTTGCCTCTTGACTAGCGGGTCATTAATCTGACCTGATGTCGCAGAAGGCACGCCATGTGGAGAGGAACGATGCACTTTAATATGTCGAGGCTCAAACGTACTTTTGTTGATGTGGTGTGGAAGTTAGGGAGGGGGTGCTATCTCAAGTGTTGTTTTCGTCACTTGACTGTGGATCAAAAAATGTGATTTCCGCCTCAATAGCTCTCGTGTATCTTTGTAGTGCAACGTAAAAAAATGTCATACCTCCCACTCATTTCCAAATCAAAATAACTCGGTTAACGAAAAAAAATTTACCAAAAGAGAAAGAACAAAATATTTTCCCCCACAATTTCTGAAAAAAAAATACTCCTAAAATAGACAAATCGGGTGAAGAAAAAGATGGGGGGGGGGAAGTCGTTGTGAGTAACGCAACATTAATTATTTTCCCTGCAAACTCAAGTCAAAGAAAATTATTAATATGACAAAAGCACCTTTAGTTTGATCATAGTTGAATTTGATCGAATAAGTTTTTAATGTGCAAATAATTAAACTTGCATAAGAAATAAAATCATTAGGATTAAATTTCTAAATAAATATATTTAACGAACCGGATAATACAATTGAATGGATTTTAAAATTCCATAACACAATAATACATTACTTATTTTAATATTCTAACGTATATTTTGGAACACTTAAGCTTAAAAATTGTTACGAGAAATGTATATATAAGTTTACTATTCAGAATATATATACATTACTATTAGATTATATTACTATTTAGATTTCTAATTAGATAATTTTAATTATGTTCGGAAATTTTATATATCTGTTTTATATAATAAACTACTTATTCATCTCAGTTTTAGAACTTGTTGTAAAAATGATTCAATGCCTAATTACTTAAACACAGTTATTTACTTTTAATGTTGATGACAGTTGTTAAATAGAGGAAAAATAATTTTTCTTAATTTCGGCAATTTTAAACATACTAAACATTTGCTCTCCTATTAAATAAAATAATATCAGTAGTATCATGTGCTGATAATTTTCAGATAAAAGACAGTAAAATATACGGTATGCTTTGAAATTTCTAAAGAAATGTAACTTCTTTTTAATGAAAAGGAATCCCACGAAAAAAATTACGTGTAAAATTTGCTGAACTGTAACTTTTTTTCCTTTCTAAAACGCAACTAAAAGATGTCTGATTCTGAAAGGTCAGATAAAAGCTTCTTTTCTCAGAATCGGGAAGATAGACAGGGTTGATGTTCCTTTTTTTTAAAACTTTTTTAGTTCGAAAGCTATTTTTGACGTTATTTAATAAACTTTTATAATTGCTAGTTTTAACATTTGATAAAAATTATTTTATATTTAGAATAAACAATATGATACTCATTCAAAAACGTTTCAAAAAATATGTTTGCCTAAAATGATACATACTTATCAGAAGTACACTTTTTTGCTTGCTTATTTTTCTTTTCTTTTCTTAGTATCAGTTACAAAAAACTTTTAAAATAAAAGTAAATATTTTTTTTTTTAAATAAGAGAAATATATCTTCTATTTTTAATGCATATATACTTGTTTGGATTTTCTTAATAACCGTGCTGTTGGAACTATACAGATTTTATGATGAAAAAGATCTCAAATTTTGAGCCCTTTTTGAATATTGTTAGATATTGAACTTCGAAATTACACATCACTCCAAGATCCTATAATTTTAAGGAATGTAATACCGCATATCGGTACTTTTGAGCCATTTGTACAGTTTTGTAATACCGGTATTCACAAGTTTAAACATTGGTTGTTCGGTATTTACTAGAATTTTTTAATTTTGTTCATTTTTGTTCAAGGATCACCAACATAGCAAAGTAGTATACGTTTTTGTCTTTATGTTATAGTGTTAATTATTGCACCATGATTAAAATATATTACAAAGGAAATTATTTTACATCTATTTCATAAGGTGAAAATATTAAACGATTTTATTCCGCTCATTACGTTGTTCTTATTTTTTTCCTAGCTTGCTCTACACACTCACAGTTCTAAGGCAACTCATTAAATAAGTGCTTCTAAAAACTTTCAATGTTTGCGACCCAATTTTCAATCATAATTTTCATTGCCCCCCCCTAAACACAAGAACAATGAATTGAATGTAATTATAATGCACTTTGACATTAAAGCTACAATACGATTTAAATCATGAACCGTACAAATTATTAAGATAAGTATAGGATTTTCTATATGACAAGCCTATGTGTGTGAATCACTAGTAATTATTAAACTTGCTCTTAACTTAGTATTAGATAATTCATCAAATACATTTTGCAGTCTCATATACACTGCTGGCACCGAAAATACAACACCAAGAAAAACAAGAGATAGAACAACAAAATTTGTTCTGTAGATAACATGTTGACCAAGTATCAAATGATTAAGTTTATAGACTTCTGTGAAGTGTGGTTCCTGCCACAATCAGTAGCCAGAATAGTCGCCATTGTTGGAGATCACCGCTGCCACACGCCTCGGTATTGATTCAAAGAGACTTTGCTGTGTTCTTGGGGTACAGCAAACCAAGCAGCTTCCACACGTTCACAAAGTTGATCTGGTGTGGCAGCTGGGGGTGTAATCTGGATCAATAGTTGAGCAACCATGGACCACATGTTTTCTGCTGTTTAAATTACATGCTGTTTAAAGTACCGGCAATGCGTACTAGAGGAGTGCGAGAGTGATATCTAATACCACCCCATACCATAATACCCGGTGCAGGACCAGTGTGGTGGTACATAACGCAGCTGTTCACCATCCTCTCTCCACGCTATCTCCAGACTCAAATCCGACCATCGTGGTGTTGCAGACAGATGCGTGACACGTCAGTAAAGAGAACTTCATTCCATTCTGCTGCCCACATCCGTCTTTCATCGCACCATTAGCGGTGGAGAGGTCTGTGGTTCTGCGTCAAGGGTAGACCAAGCAATGGACGTTTTGCGGGCTAACCACTCTGCTGTAAACGGGGTCGAATGGTATGCGCAGACACTGAATGATGCTTTGCAGACTCAATGTGCTGTGATATGGTTCGTGATGTGACTGAACTATCCGTCACTGCAATGAGCACAATTTTCCTGTCCTCACGTGAAGTGGTGCACTGAGGTGAATGCGATCGATCCCGTCGGTCCGTCGTACTCTCCTGTATCCAACGGTCACATATCCGCATTACAGTTGTTTGGTTTCGTCCAATCCGAATACTGATTTCCCTGAAAGATAATCCACAATCTCGGTAGGCCACTATCCTTCCTCTGTCGAACTCGGATACTTGATCAAAAGCAGATCGCTGTTTTCTACGAGACATAACTGATAGTATTTTGAAAAAACCACAAGAAAAACACAATTGCCGAACTTGAAATCGTTGAAATCTCCAAGCTTTAAATAGCGCTTTGAGGTGGCGCCACAGACGTGCGTGATGTGTGTCTGCGCTGAAATTCTAATCTTTTGCATATCTCACCACCGCTAATGCATGCTGTAAATTTCATGTTAATTGCGTACTTCTTTCAGGATGTTGCATTTACGGTGGCCAGCAGTGTATTTAGAAGTGTATTATATCAGTGCAAAATGTGTATTTTTTTATTATGTCCGAATGTAATTGTTTTGCTTCTTTTCAGTAAATTTGTAATTTTGTAAGTATGTTATTTTGGACTTTGCGATATGCTCGCGCCCATCTTGTAGGGTTATCACGCCCTCCTAGGGAGGCGCGCCCACAGTTTGATAAACACTGCATTAAATCCATCATCTGATTTTCTTTCATTGCCAGATGCAACAGGGTAAAAGATTAATAATCTAATCTTAAGAATATAGCCATAAATGACTTCTTTTACAAATAGAACTAAATACACTACTGCTAACAAAAATCTCGTTCAAAGAGGAATAACATATCCAAGCTCATCTGCCTTCCTTCATCCATAGACTATAAATATAAAAATTCGTACCATCAAGAGAAGTTATAAATTATCTGAATCATCCAAGGCAAAACCTGTAATATTACAGCTCAAAGTGATACAGCACTTCCGCAGGATTCGTATCTGAGCATTAAACCAAAATACAGTTTAGGAATAAGTAATATCCAAAACCATCCGACGAGAAATTGATTTATTTGTATAGGTAAATACTCGGAAAAAGTATATTTCGCATTGCTAACAGTATCAACAATTAGCGTGGAGGAGGAAAGAACGTTTTCAACAAGTGGTAATTGTTGCACAAAATTACGTTACAGGCTTAATGACAGTACAATTGATGCATTAGGTTTTTTAAGATCACATTTCAAAAACTTGTAATAATACCACAGACTCAATAGTGATATTTGCACTTTTTGTGATTAAAATAAATAAGATGTCCCTTTATTTATTTATTTTTTGTAATTTTTTATACATTGTTATAATTTAAAAGTTAAAAATTATTACTAGTGATATTTAGATTCTCTAATAAAACCGGTAAGTAAAACAAAGAAACAAAACACCTGTGTTTTCTTTTTTTTTTTCTCCAAAATTTCCAATACCGGTATTAAAACCGATATCCCAGTATTAAGTTCTAAGAAATACCGAATACCAGTATTGAACTTTAGGACCAATATTGCAATCCCTACTTGTGGTGAAAACGTTACAATTTTTCTGAGCAAATTTCTTTTTGTCTGACCGTAGCTAATTTGTGTAGCTAATTTGAAAACACCCCTTGTAGTTACATGAATCACATTGTAATGATTATTTTCTAAATGACAAGATTATTTATCAGTGCCTATTTATTTATCAAATAAAGCAAAAAAACATTACTCATGTCACTAAACTTATGAATAAGATTTATGTACATTTATATCAGAATTAACTACATCATAAACATTTATTAATTTACAGAAAAATAGCCATGTCGGTTTATTGTGAGTATATATTCACTTATAATTAGATTAGTTCATATTTAATTTATACGGATTAATAATATTTAGTTCATATCTGATAACTTCATAATTCTTAACATTTTAAAATTTATGTGTGCGTGAATTTCAAAATTGTGTTAATTTAACACACGTTGAGGACAATAAAATGCCAGGTAAGTTCAAAAAATGTCAACATATATATATATATATATATATATATATATACCAATATATATACCTAATTCAATATACCAATTCCAGGTTTGGCGACTTATTGCATATACCATTTTCAGATTTGGTGATTAATTCCATATAGCATTTCCAGATTGGGCGACTAATTCCATATAACATTATATTAAAAGATTAAGGTCCAGCCCTAAAAGCGAATACATTTGTGTTTAATACAAATAAAACAAACAAAATAAGTATTCTTTATGTGAGAAAGGGGAGGGTGCGTGTGTCAGCAATTGCTTACTATAATATAAACAATTGTCTCTTTTTGTTAAAAATGGGGAGAAAAAACTATTTACATGCCCATTCATTTAAAAAAAATCATTTTGTATTTTTATATACATTGTCGTGCATTTGGTTTTACTCTCCTTGCAATTCAGCTTTTATATCATGAATAATGTTTTATTTTTTAAAAAATGAAATCGTGCAAAGAGCGGGTACTTCAACCAGTATACTTTTCATGTATCAGTATTGCACAAGGTATTTAACTAATTTCTTAATGCAAAATTAAGAACAAGTTTAATAATTACTAGTGACATCCATGGGCTCTTCTTGCAGAGCAAAAATCTTTTTAAGGATGGCTTGATAGTAGAAATTGACATTTTGAGATATTTTTCTATATTTAGCTGAAATCTGTATTTTGTCTTCAAAGCAGCCACCGCAGAAAATCCGGTTTTACAAAGATGAAATGTTAAAAATGGATTAATATACTATACGAAATGCTTTTGTTTTCACAGGGGAAAATTGATCATCCACCTCTGCCAAAAATTCAAGGAGCAATTTATTACAAAAATGGCTTAATTTGGTCACTGGATTTAAAACCTATGAAGATTTCTTCTGCAACATTTCAGAGCTTTTCTGAAGTATTTTGAAATGGATCCCTAAGCCATTCGTAACTGGCTATCAAGTTGTCCTCAGCAAGAAAATACTTTTTAAAATTCTTTGCTTTCTTGGCTGAATGATTTTCAATGGTTTTAAAAACAACTTCCTCGTATATTCATCGGATTTGTAAGTTTTCACATGTAACACATATGGGTCTTTTGTTCTACATTTACTTTAGTAGTAGTAATTCCAAAATTTAAGTATTCTTCATAAAATTTCCTTGATTTAATTTTCGGAACCAAGCTCGTATGTGTACTTGTTGGTACTTTATTATGGTTGAATGTTCGCTTACGATTTAAATATGTATGTATGCTTTTCTTTTAACCTACTACCGTAATACTTTAAATTACAACTAAAGCACGTGCGTGTAAATTATAAAATGGACATTCAAAATAGATTCGGTAGCTATAGAAGTATCGACTTGACTATAATTGTACCAAGTACAACATTTTTACATGTTTTGCGCAGACGTCCAATAGGTTGCACAGATTCACGCAAATGTTCTCGAGAATGCCAGATGTGATGGATATGAAGGAATCAACAGATTAGACCAGGGGTACTCAAACTTTTTTTCTGCCGTCCGCATGCATATGCTAGCTATTTCACGCGGGCCGCAACCTGAGGATTAAGGGAGGAGAGGGGAGAAATACTTTAAAATCAAGGAAACATAGAAAATTTAAAATGTGGAAATTGATCAAAATATTATAACTCTTATTTTGCTTCTTTTAATTATTATTTATATATATATATATATTTTTTATTTTTGTCACTGAAATGTTTCTGAATGGGAAGCATTTAAAATTATCCTTTAACGATTTATTCATCAGTATACGGTTTCCTATGATTACCAATAATATACGGTGATACACTTCATAAGATGACTTTGTAATCTTTTTGATATTACCACTGACAAATATTTTTTGCTGTTGTAAAGATTATTCAAGAAAGCCTATTTATCATCTCTTGAAAGAGATCTTCGAGGAAAAGTGTCAATGAACGATTCATGTTTATTGGTATTTTTCAAATACACTTTTGTGAAAAATCAAACAATTACTGAACCTTTTCACTACAAAATAGTCAATTTCCCAATAATCTTGAAACAATCTATCTCCTTTGAATATTTTTCTTGCATGGTATGAAATATTGTTAAAAATTAGTAACACTCATAAAAGGGTAGGTACTCCCCTTTTATCTATTATCACTTATCAGAAAAAATATAACAATTCGCATCCGTACCACATCGGCAGCAAAAAGCAAAACTAATACATTTGATTTTTTAACAAAGAATTTCCCACCAAATTTATATGAATAAATAAATGAATTCTTCAGAGCAATGGATTATGACCGGACCACCTAAAATGACCCGGTGGACCGCACATTGAGTATCGCTGGACTAGACTATTTTTCTAATGGCATTTGTACTTTTAGAAATCGATGATGAAGGAAATAAATCTTTAATTAAATATCATTTTGCAATATCTTCCAATTTAAAAATCACAAAAAGAAAAACAATATAATAATTATCATATTACTTAAAAGTAATTTACTTAATATATATATATATATATATATATATATATATATTACTTTAAAGTAAATTTTAAAGAAAATTTTATGTATACAAGCTGTCCTAAGTCAGCAATGTTGATAATACTGAAGCATCCATTCCTTTATATTTTACTCTGTTATTTCCATTTTTCATATCTCCTTCTAAATTATGTTGTCTTGTTATCTAGCAATTGATATTCTTTTAAGTATTAATCATGTTGATTCATCTCTCTTGTAGAGAAATTTTGATTTCTTTAAAGTAATATATACATAATTTAATACTTATCTTTTTTATTTGTACAGTTTATAATTAAGATCGTATTGTAGCTTTAGCGTCAAAGTGCATCATTATTGCATTCAATACATTATTATTGTAAAAGAGGTGTGCGATAAAAATTATGATTGAAAATTTGGTCGGCAGTATTGAAAGTTCGAGAAGCACTGAGTTGAGGAAACACATGCCCACTGCCTCCTTCATCCATAGGTGGTGTTGTCTATATTAAGTAATGTGGGTTTCCCTATGATCAGGAAAGATACAGACCACTGGTATCATTCCACTCATAAAAATCGACAATATTTAACTTTCTGTAAGCAACATAACTTTATTTAAGGTACCGGAATCAGTGAGTAGATCATTTGTCTGTTAAATAGCTGTTATTCTTCTACAGTGCCCTCCAGTTAAAGTCTTAAAGTAGTTATTCTGATTCGTGGTTCTTGGGTACCCTGTAACTAGATTTCGATAAAATTGTCTTGTCTCTAGTAACTGCATCCATAATCTAGACCACATTTCTGGATATATTAAGTCAGATTGCTACTTTACCTTGGATTAGCCTGACTGCAATATCGTAATCATTTTCCATAGTAATCTTTCATCCATACTTGATATTTATCTCATTGTTTTGAAAAGTTTCAAAAGCATTTACAATCCTTTAGGAATAGGAACAAAGCGAAAACTGCCTGAGAAGTATTTGAAATATTACATTATCAGTTTTCTCAATTAATATAAGTAAAATAAAGATTAATTAAAGTTCATTGGGGAAAGTTACAAAAACTATTTTTTCCTTTTAATTTTCAGATTTCCTTAAAAATAGTTAAATAATTTTCAAACATTTCGCAAAAATATGGATTCGTTTCTTTTGCTCTTGCAAGCAAAGGGACATTCTTTCTCACTCTTGACAACGCCGGTAATGCAGAATACGCTAACAATTTGCAAAATGAAAAGCTCCACGCATCTAGCACCAGCTATACTCTGTGTTAAAAAACAAAAATCAGACAAATGTTAAAAAAAATGAAAATAATTTATTGAAATGACATGAAATCTTCAAAGGTTGTTGAATAGAAGAGGTAGTGCCATTAAAACAATAGGGAAACATTAGTTCTCAGATGAACACATTAGAAATAATAAGTAGTTTGAAAAAAAAGTTATTTGCAAACACACACATTTATGAAAAGGGCATGTGTGTGTGTGTGTGTGTGTGACTTCCTATACTAGAAATGCAGGCTCGACGGCGCGGATTCATTCCTGCAAGCAAATCACCAGCAACAATTTACGGGATCTGAGCCTCTTCGCAAATAAGACATGTTGTCATCCTAGTACGGTTTCCAGGAAGGCTGGACAGAATAGAAAAATGACTCCTGAGAATATCCAAGACATTCTCTCTAGGGCTCAAGTGGCATGAAGGGTAGGATATTCCATTTGAAGTATTGTTGAAATTTCTCCGTAATAGTTGACAACGCAAGTTCTATGTACTCTTGCTTTAAAATCCCCAAACAGGACATCAAGCCCCCTTGGTTTCCAGGTATAGATGAAAATATGGGTAGATAACTACATTCCGATAAATTTAAGTTTTCACTCAACCAGGACGATAGACTGGAATTTAATTTCGGAAGCATACTGACATCCTTGCCCAAACCCTGACACCAACACGATTGTTGAAGTGTCTTTCAGTTATACTGACAGCTTCAGGTCGAGCATCTGGTATTCTCCACATCCGTAGATATTGGGAATCGTTGTTCATTCAGAATAGGGACAGGTCGATTATGCATACACTGGTCCATTGCTTTGGTGTCCAGTGTATATGATTCACTGTAACTTATCTCTTCTATAGCATGATGTCAAGGAATGAGGTGATTATCGTCTTAAATACAAATGACTTCCATGCAACTGCTTGGAAACAGATGGCCGAGAGATATCAATATTTCTGATGGAGCTGCAACGTTCGAAGGGTGTTGATAGGTTGAAATCATAGAATAATGCCAAGATTCCAGACCCAAGTAAGGATACTCGTGGAATATTGTAAACCTAAAACGTCCACTACCTAGTCTTTGTGATACTATTTGTTGATTTTGATAGTGGTTCCATAAATGGTTGATAATTGAAAGATTGGCTTTTAAAGCTCGGGCAGTCTCCGAAAATCGCTCTTCAGACTAGATCCATCCGATTGGATACCAACTATGTGTCCACCCAAATGCCCAAGACAAATTTATACATATCTGGAACAAAGAGAAACGAAGAGATCATCATCAAACAACCACAAAATCGAACGCAACAGAGGAAATAGCAACTAGGGAAGTTAACCTGTTTTCATATGTAGCGGGGTGTACAGTTTTGTGCGTGGTTAAGCAAATATTTCATTGTGCGCGCGAAACTGCTTTCGCATTTCAGTGTAAAGTAATTTTATAAATTTATAATGGCCTCCAGTCTCCCTCTAATCCTCTTCGGAAAAACTATTTCTTTCAAATATTGTTCTATTGAAAACTTTCCCCGGACGAAGAAAACACGGTTAATGTAAATGAAGGATGATATTTAAGCATTGACTTTCAGGTACGAGGAGTTATGATTAGGAGTTAGCAGTTAGTGATTAGCTGAAAGTAGCTGTGAGCTATTCGAAAGTTGCTCGACTATTAATTTTTGAATAATTAAAAATTGTTAATTGATGATTTAGTCAATAAGTTGGATTAGATTAATTACGTTTAAAAGTCGAATAGCTGAGAATGGAATTGCGATAATCCAGGCCGTATATTACCAAAACGTTTAAGAGTAAGTTATTTGAATTGTAATTAAATATCAAATATGTCTTCCACCGTGCTTTTGCTCCTACACTTAATAAAAGGTGCATTTCCTACCCTTGGACTGTTGGAATTAATTGATAGAATAATCAAATGGAACTGTTCTGATTATGGTTGATCTTTACTCTAACCTTTAAACTCCGATGAACGTAACAGCAAGCACGTCCATCACAAATCATACCTTCCTTTCTTGAGTTATATTAATTTTACTTATTCTTGCTCATTTCTGACACAGACTGTAGCAGTTTGCATTCGAAGCTTTTTAATTTCCATCCTACAACCAAAATTACGTCAGGAAAATTTTCACTTGAGTCATTTCAGTGCATATAAAAGCCCTGATACAATGATCTTTTTTTATATTTACCTCGATGCTACTGGTATTATGATATTTTCATATTATTGTTTCTTGATTTTGGCACTCTTACGTGCATGTCTCAATGCTATAGGAAAAAAACCGAATTAATATGGCAGAATTGTTTTGATTTAGCTATTTAATAGAAACTGTTTGCTACAAAAATAAATTCTGTGCAAGAATGACATTAGGATCTAGAAAAATCGCTGATCAATACAATTAACCTTATATCAAAAGGATGGAAACGGAAACGAAAGAAATTGGATTTTTCTTGTTTCCTCATCAATTGTTGTTTTTCTGTTACCTTGACTAATTGTATAGTGGAAGAATCCGTTTTCTTTGATCTTCTCCGTTGAGACAAAATTAATCAGAAGGGTTGTCTAATTTGCTTACACAAATAAGGCGACGCTTTTTTCAGAATTATGACAGAACTATTATAGATTCTGGGGTGACAATTGCATTTGCTTAAATTATGGGTGGCATTTATGATGAATATGGATGATTTTTGGAAGATTTTTTACAAAGAATTGCTATCTGTGATTTACTGATATAAAAAAGGGAAACAATACTAATTAATGCTGATATAAATAAATCTATTTATCACATATTGATACTCATAAAGTTCACGCATGGAGGAAGGTCGGGTATTGTGGAACAGTTGGGTAATATGGAATAAGTGGGTTTTGAATTCAGTTTGTAGTTACTAATGCAGTGTTTCTCAAACCGCACGGCGCATCCCCTTAGGGTGACGTCATAACCTAACAAGGGGGCGCGAGTATATCGAAAGTTCGAGAACAGAAGATTATTTAAAAAATATTAATTTATTCAAAAGAAGTAAAACAACATACATTTTGATATGATAAAAGTAAAATAGACATTTACACTTATTACCTAATACACTAATAGGTAGATCAGTACTGTACAATATGTTTTTCATAATTAATTTAAGGCGACACGGTACCATCTTTACAATTTTTTTTATTTTTAATATTTGACATCTGGTTTTAATTGTATTTTATAAAGGTTAATATTAAATAATAATTCCATACAAAAAAATTTTAATTTCTTGCAAAATGTTTGTAAAATTTAATTTTTTTTAAAATTTTTTTAACATTTTTTAAATCCCTAAGGTATCCCTAAAATATGTATTTTTTCTTTCAATTTTTTTTTCCAAATACCTTATAATATACTACATAAAACTGTGCATCGGTTTTTCTCTGCTGCTGCTCTTTAATTTTTTATTAATTTTTTTATTGTTAAACTTCCAAAAATTCTCGAAAAAACATAAATTTTGTTTTCGAAATTTTTTAGAAAAAGTACTAAACATGTTAGAGCTAATTCCATGCACAGTTTTACAAAACATACAAATCAGAACATGTATAAAAAGTTTCAAACCCTTACTTCAATTATCAAAAAAGCCTTAGGGTTTTGAATAACAGTATATGTACAAAAATTCAACATGGAGAAAAATGAGTTTAAAGTTTTCATTCCTTGAATAGCATGATAAAAAATTCCTCCAATAATCTGAAACTTTTATGGAATGTTAATTAGTTTGTTTCAAACTGCTTACTATAAATTTTTTAAACATTTACAAGAATAAAAGAATATACTTGTATAATGAATATATAAAAGAAAACAAACAAAAAGGTCAATATTTCATAAAACATTATCTTAACAATTTTTTTAAAAAAATTAAACACACACTTTAGAGTTAATTCCATGCACAGTTCTATGCTACCATAATAAACAACATATACACAAATATTCATACTATTTTTTCATAATTTTAAAAGCCTTAATATATTAAAAACTGTTCCGAAATGGAAGAAATGCAAAAAAAAAAAAACACTTTTCAATTTAAAGCTTCTTATAAATAATAATGTTTCACAAATAAAATATATAAAAATTGGAAATTTACAACCAATAATTTGCTTAAATAAGTTTCTTGAATATTTTTTTATAGTAATTACATGTTGAAATTTCAGATATGAGAAATAAAGCATTACTAAAATAAAGTGTGCAAAACTACAAGAAATTCGAAGTTTCACTGTTGGCTGCAATTGCTTTTCTTACAAATAAAATTTTGTTAAAATTCTAGCATTCAATCAATGTTATAAAAATTAAAATATAATATAATATAGTAAATATAGATAAAAATAAAATAAATTAAAATATTGCATACGTGATCAACAATTTAAAAATTTCCTGCTTTATAAGAAACACCTTCTTTTTCACGAATTAATTTCTCTCTACGTTTACAAGCTAGTTTGATTTTTTTCTGCACAAAATTGTACAACATTCTTCTTCTTCTTTTTCTTTGATATACTCTTCTAAAATCTTTATAAATTGCTAAATTTTTCGCTATGCTGTTCAGATAAATTTTATTTTCTTGTTGCATAAATTCAAGTGTTTGCAAAGTTCCAACGTTAAATTCAGATACTGCATCACAAACTGCAATATTCACTCGTTTCAATGATGCGGATGATATTTTAGAGCACTTACTCCAAATAATGCTGTGCAGCGTTTCATTGGAATTTTGAGTCATGCACCGAATGCAACGCTCCAATAAATCATTCGAAGCAAGTCTCTGGTAAATTGGCAATATTTTTGCCAAATGAGCCTCATTCACTGGTGTTTTTACCAGTTTTTTGTGCGAACCTGGTTTTCTACCGTTTGCAATAGCTGACTGATAAAAACACCAAGACTCTTGACTAGAAGGGCATTTAAAGTGCTGGGGTTTTTCATCAGTGGAAATGCTATGGAATAATGTAGCATATATGGCAGTCTTCATGTTTTCGGCATTGCCTTTGTTGCTTAAAATGGCATTCTGATAATATTGCGTAAGCTTTTTTATGGTTTCATCTTTCAAACTGCCATAAGATTTTCCACCGAGAGTAACTCCTCTTGAACGCCATTCCTTTACACATTTTCGGAGAGCTGTTCCTAGTCGCTTGCTCACATGGTTCACACACTCTTCTTTGTTTATTTTAACATCTCCATAGACTTTTGATTCAGTCAGATGTTGAAACGCTTTGGAATCACCGTCTGAAAGTACTGTAGTGTATCTAAATCCAATCTTTTCAGATCTCGACCACAATTCGGATGCTGCATGGACTTCCATCGAACCTGAAGAGCCACAATGGTTTGCACTACAAGAATCTTTATGACCGTTAAACCAAATCTCATACTCAGCTGAATTTTTTTTAAGTTCACCTTTGGCTATTTCACACTCTTTACAATATTTAGATATCACTTTAAAATCAACAACATATCCAGTCAGCATGTCTATGACACAGCCAACTCCAATCTGAGATGCATGCCCCCTGGTCAACCAAGTACCATCAAAGGAAACAGCAATATTGGTTACACCACTTATTTCTGCATTGTATGCTTTCTTAATTTCACTTCTGATGTGATGGAAATGTTTCTCGGATGCTTTCACAAATGAAGAATGCAACATCTTTTTGTAAGTGTTAAAAGTTCTGCTGGACATTAAATGCATATTCATAAACATGCAGAACTTTTCAAGAGCTTGATATCCACGTCCGAAACTCAAAAATGCTTGTGTAGCTCGCAAATTAATATCGTAGGGCTGATTTAGTCCATTTTTTTCATTACAAATCTGCTCAGAAGTTTTCATTTCATTAATAATATCAGCGCAAGAATCACACACAACTTGAATATTTTCACAAAATCCATAGGCTCTTCCAAAATTTACTCGCAAAGAAGCATTTCTGCAAGTATTACATAGAGTATTTTTAAAAAGATTCATTAATGCATTTTTATCAATAATGACGTATGTTGGAGATTTGGATTTACCAGTATATTTTTCATCCAAACGAAAAAAACTCTTGCATTCTTCTTCAAGTTTTGCACACCTCAAGTTAGTGTTTTGAGAAACTTTTGAACTTGTCTTAGCATCTGGAAACCACCTCTTCGAAGCTTTCATTGTGGCAGATTTAGTATGTCTTTTAGGCCTAGGCATGTTACACTTTTAAACTTTTTGGAGAAATCAAATTAAATTTTTAAATGAAAACTATTTCAAAACGCCAAATTCCTTGTCGTAAAGCAACTTTTCTTTCTCTTTAGAACAAAGAGTACAAAAATATAACTAAATTTGCAGGAACAAAACTTCACAGAAAACGCAGTAGAATAACTCTCGTATAATCAAAACAAAGCAATGATTTCATTTCAGTTTAAACACTAGTCAGCGTGAAATAAAAAAAAATTAGTTCCTTATTTATCAGGCTCTTTTCTAGCAGACGATCTGAAAAGTGGGCGTGGCAGCTTTGTTTAGTCTACAGTCATGCAGCAAAAATGGATAAATAACTCAATAAAAAAATACAGCTACAGCTCTGAAATTTTGCAGACACATTTAGAAGAATTAAAAGTATCATATAAGCCAATAAAAAAATCGATTGTTTGACGATTTTTAGGGTACCATATCGCCTTAATAGTACTAAGTTAAGAACTAGTTTAAGGTATTCGACTAGGTTGAAAAAGTGCTTTTCAGGTGTTTCATATTTGTAATGTTTAGCTATTAGGGAAAAAGAAATAAAATTATCGAAGAAAAAGGACTAACACATGAAACTAGAGAGTTTTTTAATTTGTTTTTTTTAGCATTTTCTTTATCTAACTTATAAAAATATTCTTAATGCATTTTTTGAAAATGAAATTTTTACGATAATTTGTGCACGAAAAACGGGATACCTCCAAAACAATCCAATCAAATTCGATGAAATTTGTAACATATGTGTTATGGGCCTTTCAGAGTGTAACAAACCGCAGGTTTTAAGACACCTACATTTCATCACATTTGGCATCCATTATTAGCTTAAAACATTCAGTAATTTTAATGAAAAATCATTACCAACAAATTGAAATGCTAATAAAATATTTATTTCTTAAAATATTTTTTATCCTGTGGTTTGTGACACTTCAGAGGAATCAATAAATATATTAATTAAATTAAAATTCCATAATGTACAATTTATTTTTATTTATGGCCTTTTTCTTAACTTTATAAAATTTCATAATTTTTTTTTTCAAAAACAAAAGGTGATACATGATATTTATTTAATAATTCTGACTTTTTAAGCCTATATATGCTCTTTAAAACAATACATTTATTTTGAAAATCAATTTTTAAAAAAATGGTCTGCGATTCTAGTCGGATACATTAATAATTACCAGTGACCCTTCAGGCATGTCAAAAAATTTTATACAAAATTTAATACTTAAAATTTGTACAGTTTATAATTAAAGTCGTATTGCAGCTTTGCGTCAAAGTATATTATTATTGAATTCAATATATATTGATATTGTATGAAGGGGGGAAAAGCACGATGAAAATTATGATTGAAAATTGGGTCGCATGTATAGCAAGTTTGAGAAGCATTGTATGAATGCAAGGGAAAACCTTCAAGCACTGAACAAAGACTCTCATGATATATTACAGTGAGAGTTACCACTTGCTGTTGCCCTCTGCCACCCACTTCCAACAAACGGTGTTTTGAAATTTAAAAAAAAATTTTTTTGCCGTTAAGTTTTCAAATACTTTGACCTACTAGTACACATGTGGCTTGAACATTGAATCTAAAATAATTTATTATAAAAGAATTGTAGTTTGTGTAGTACTGTGGTCGCCTTTTAACTGATAACAAGTTTTGTCCTTCAAACAAAAGGTTCATTTTCTAAGATGGAGTGTCGTGTATTATAGAATACCTAGTATTCCATAATATCGTAATTCCATATTTACAATGTTTTATTTGGTTTCCAATTATTTGAACCATTTATTTTATATATTGCCCGACTATTCCATAATACACTCCATTTATGATTTTTCTTCAAAATAAAAATTATTTTTTGATAAGTGATTATTTCTCACAATTGTTTATAGTATATGTCCATCCTGATTTTGGATATTTTTATAAAAAACCAGTAACGCGTTGTCTTTAGAAAGTAAATGGTATTCCATAACTGTAGTTTGCAGTGTGTTTTAATTGTAATATTCATATAACAAACCCGAAAATGAAAATAAATTACTTATAACGCATGGAATACTGACTAATAGAACTCTATATGTAGTTTTTGAGAGATTCATAGGTAACTTCTAAAATTATTTTAAAAATGCACGAATGATTCTTTCAAATATTTTAAATTTTTTATTTCAATATAGAAGAGAAAAACTGATTTTTTTTATACATCACGTCCATTTGTGGCATATTTTCTTTTTTATTTTAATGTGTACATTCAAGGATGAGATGAGGGAGGTGATATAATCTAAGACAAGAGAATCAGCTTACACTAATATAATTAGAGGGAGAATTTATTATTAATTTTAATTAAATTATTAAAATTATTATTATTAAATTGTTTTTTAGGAAATGGGTTTCCACGAACTTTTTTTATGAATACTGTAGCCTTGTGGTCAGATCATGATACCGTAGGCGGTGTTGCCATGTCGCAGGTGTGAGTTCAAATGTCATTAAAGACACATCGTGTAGATGGGTTGACGCACGTTAAGTTTATAGTGACTCAAATTTCTTGCATTGCGTGGTGTAAAAACCATGAGAACTTAGCTCAGGTGTCATCCTCGACACTTGGCTAGGGTATCAAATTAAGAGATATGTCCCCAATAGCGATTTTGTGGGCACGGTAGCCAAGTGGTCAAGGTATCGAATCATGGCTAGTGTGTCATGAGCTCGAGCCCCAGTACCACTGAAGACCCGTCGTGTGAGGGAGCGATGCACATTAAATCTGTCGAGAGCTCAAACGTCCTCCCGTTGGTATGGTGAAGTAGTTAGGAGAGAGGGGTGTCAGCTCAGGTGTCATCCGCTTCATTTGCCTATGGTTCAAAATACCACGGTGCGCGCGCGCGCGCGCGCGTCGCCAAAAGCCCTAGTGTAGCTGAACAGTGCGACGTAAATATTCACTCTCTCACTCCAATACTGATTTTAATAAACGCACTCCTCCTTGGACAGATTTTTAAGTTTCATAATGCTGTTTTACGAAAAAAATTACTGTAAAATAACTACTGCACTCTTAACACCAAAAATAAGATCACCGGGGATAAAAATGATAGTTCTAAAAATAAAGAGAAGATGTGAAGGAACAAAAATTTTTACTAGTACTCTTTACCACTATTCAAAGAAAATGAAATCTCCAATGACCATAAAGGGTTGTAACTCTACTATTTTTTCCCTAAAGGTTGAGAAAATACATTGAATAAATAATTTCAAAACTTAAGAGTACATTTCAGATTTCTTCATAAAAAGGGTGCGCGAGAGAGTTATGCGGCAAATATACCCAAAAATTAAAAATTGCAGCTTGAAATTATAGGTGCGAATTTCACGACTTGAAAGTAAAACCCGAATTTTACGGTATTACAGAACATTGCCAACTGAAAAGATATTTGCAATATTTTGTTCTGGAGTTGAGCAGAGAAGTTTGATTAATGTAAAATACCTGGAAAAAAATTTCCGAGTTTTTTCTTCTTTGCTTAAGCAACTGAACTATAAAAATACATACATTTCAGTGGCTAGCTTAACATTTACCAAAGCCATATATTAAGGCTTTAAATGTTCCCTACACAATTTCCAATCATTAGTTTCATCTTGCTTCCCTCCACACAATAACAATGTATATAATTCAATTATAATGTACTTTGATGCTAAAGCAACAATACGACTTTAATTATAAACCATACAAATTATCAGGATAAGTGTTAAATTATACACATAATTTTGTGTATGACAAATCCATGGGTAAATTAACTTATATTACTTAGTATTTATGAATTAATGATGAAATACCTTGGGTAGTGCTGATAAATTTATAAGTCAATGCAGATATATATTTTATTCATTATCTTAAAATTTATTTTTTTCTACTGCCTTTCAGTAAATTAATATTTTTTAAAATATATTTTTTTTTATTTTGGACTTTTCAATATACTTGCGTCCCCCTTAGTAGGATTATCCTGCCCCCCTAGAGGTTACGACACACATTTTGACAAACGCTTTATTAAGGGCCTTGAATAAATTTTAACTAGATTTTATTGATTATTTTGCTTAAGAACATAGGATGCCAAACGAAGTATTTATAAAACGTTATTAATGTCATTATTTAAGGCAAACAGTAATATTTACTAAATATTTCTTACAATTTGTTTATTTTTTCTTTCATAAATAACTGGTGTTTAACCTTAGGATTAAGATAAAACTTAAAATTAACATTATAAGGATTGACCGAATGTAATAAACGGACATGTGGGGAAAGGGTTCTTAATTAAATCCACTAGTTATTTAAAACACGTTTTTAGACAAAACACACGCACAAACAATAAACATACATAAGTAGAGAAGAAATATAGAAGAATAAGAAGAAGATACATAAGTAGAGAAGAAATCGCGTGAAGCGCACACACACACACAAGCTCGCACGTCCTTCCAATGCCGAAGCCTTGCCATCAGTGAAGATTGATCTACCCACTAGAGCCGGGGTGGGCATTACGTCAATCGCGATCGGCCGGTGGACCACCACGACATTTTGGGGTGACCGTCTAAAAATTTTACCAGTTAGTAATTATATACGGAAAACTCAAGATTGGCTGACAGTACACAGACTGAGTTTTCTACTGACTAATAACAACAAAAACTAAATTTAGATAAAAATATTTTATTTTTTTGTTGTATTTTGAATTGTTTTATAATCAAGGTATCATTTGATATAATTATATTTGGGGCTTCAACGACCTTTTCAACTTCGTCAGACTGGAGGATTAGCAACAACAACATATTTGGGGCTATTATTATTAAGTTTATAGCTTGCGTTTTGCTTCAAACGTGGTTTTAAAAGTATGGTGTTTTTAGTTCTGCACGTATAAGTACATTATATACCGCACTTATTACTAAGTTATAATAATAACATTTTCCTTACCTCACCACACTTACGACATTGGGCCGTAGGGCAAGCAAGAATTTTTAAAGGGGAGGGTTGAATGTCTGCCATTTATAATATACACCAATACACAGCCAATCATATTTTTTTTTTTATTTTGTCGGCAACAAACAAAACGC
Organism: Trichonephila clavata; assembly: GCA_019973975.1. NCBI lineage: Eukaryota > Metazoa > Arthropoda > Arachnida > Araneae > Nephilidae > Trichonephila > Trichonephila clavata. The sequence goes on along the minus strand of BMAO01006112.1, from coordinate 130,178 downwards.
AAAAAAATAAATTACTGAATAAATAATTAAGATTAATAAATAAAAAAAAGTTACTAACATCAAATACTTCATTGCATTGTACGTACTATATACATGGAACTATAATGAATCGGGGAAAAAAATGACGGGTTATGAGGGAGGGTACGGACCCGTGGACCGCTCCACCGGCCCTTGTGTGTGCCCTGGGTGGACCGCAACTCCTTGAAAAAATTAAAAGTAGCCCGCACCCCGAAAAAGTCTGCCCACCCCTGCACTAGAGAGTGTGAATGTCTTTTTACTGTTATATGGGAGGAATTTAAACTATGGGAGTTACAACGCAGCATTTTTTTTCCCGTAATTTGTAATCAATATAAAAGTTTAGGGATTTTGTTAAAATTTTATATAACAGCTCCTCATCAGCATTCTGATAAATCTGACTTTTCTAGAACGCAGAAAATGTATCACTCTTTATATAGGAATACCTGTATTTTCTTTTGTTTATCTATATTCTTTTTGCCTTGCTTTCTGAAAACATATTTTTTGTACTATGTCAAAATGTAAATTTTGTGTAAATAACTGCGTTTCGCGTGTTGACATTTTACGTTTGAAATGTTGGAAAAAGCCTTCGCCAATCAAAATCAAAATATCTTTTTAATACCTACACAAAATTGAAATTTTTAAAAAAATGTCAGGTAGAAAATGTTTACAAAAATGAATGCATTTCAAACGAGATGAAATATATGAATTCAGTAACCAGAAATATGGCAGCTGTTTTTTTTTCTTTTCCGGTATGTTGAAACCAGCTGTCGGACGCATTTTTGGAACATTGATGCCAGTCTTTTTGCTTAGAAAATTTTGATTTTATCCGAAGTGAAAATAAACTTTATTTTTTAATAAAAAAATAAATCTTCTTTGAGACATTTTTTGTAAATTTCAAAAAGGTTGTTTTTTGTATCTGAACGATAATTGAGTTCCAATTGATCAAAATTTTTAAAAAAATGACATGGAAGTCTTATGATATTATAGTTGTAATAATTTTTAGTAAAAATAAAGTTAATTGAGTTTACATTTAAAGTGTAAGTGTCTTTTCTAAAAAAGTTTGTGTGGTTCGTATTCGAACCGAATTTGCAAAATTTTCTTTCATGATTTTATTTAGAAACCAAACCACACAATATGTAGAAAAACAATATAAAATCAGACGATAACGTTGTATACAGCAATCGATTGTACAAAAGTAAATCGGAACAGGAATTATCATTGCCACAGTGCCAAGCAAAATACTCAACTACCTCTCCTTTATTTATTTGATTTTCTCAATCGGATAGGGAAAATGCACTTAAAATTCCCTTTTGTAGGGATTACTAAAAATCTAGGGTACGAGTTTTCACGTAGAGAATAATGAATTTTTTTTAGACAAGTGTAACTTCAAATTACATTTTAAGTCAATTTTCATTTTAAGACATTTACATTTTATGCAGATATAGTGCTATATCTGACATTTTTTGAATGTTTATTTGAAAATGAATTCATTAACTTTGTTAAAAATTTGTTAATCTTGTAATATGCAAAATATCAGCACTATAGATAAAATAGATTTTGAGGAAAGTATACCGGAATCACCTAAAAATGCATATTGAGAAAATCGCAAATAAAAATATTTTCATCTATGATTTTTAAAATAATATATTTTAATACAATATAAAAGTCATACAATTGTTAATTGGATTATTTTTTATTATTTCTCAGTTTTTAAATTGTAAGTTTAAAGCTCTAGATTCTTTAGAATTCTTCTTAATTACCCTTTCCCTATTTCATCAATACGTGATATCGACGATTCACACGTTCCTCTTAAAATACCAAAGTTTTATTTCTATAAGTTTTAGTATTTTTACTTCACTTTGAACATCCTCATGGCAGGCTATTACAAAATTCCTTACACATATTTTTATTGTTATAAAAATTCACAAAAAATGTCTGATGAATTTACGAAATTAATTTAATGTTTATTTTAAATGGACCTCTGTTTTTAAAAATTATAACAAAAAATTCTCGATTTTTGTATTCATACATATGAACACTTATTTACTTTAATGTAAAGCAAAATAAATAAACATGCACAGTTATTCATTAGCATTCAAATGTTAACAGGCAGTTTGGAAAAATAAAATGTCCATTTTACAAGCTGTGTATTTAATTTAGAATAATCTTGAAAATCTACTTTATACTATATCCACTTGATTTATAATTTAAAAACTACATTGAGTGTTTATAAATGCAAAACTAGACATAATTAACATTTCAAGAAACAAAATTTTTATTTCAAAATTTTATAACAAATCATTTAAATTTTCGGTAATGTTTGCACAAAAAATTTATATTTTTCAATAAATCTGAAAAAAAATATATAATGTAGAAAAAATTACATTCTTTGAATAGAAAAATTAGTTTTTTTACAATATAGGTTGAATTCACTATGGATTTTGAAGAAAGTGTACCTGAATCACAGTTACATCACATTTGCTTACAATTTTAAAATTCAATTTTCTAGCGTACTTTTGATCGAATTCTCATAAATAATATACGTATAGAAGCAGCAATGTACCCTCTATTTTGTAAAAGTAAAATAATAAAATGCAAAATTTCAAGCACCTTCACGTCCCAGTTACATTAAAATAAAAATATGATTTATAATACCAATTTTCCTTTCTATATATAGTGTTGGCCTATTTATATATATTCTCATTTTAATTAAATTTTATTTTATTCTTATATAAAAGTTTTATTTATATATATAAAAAAGAAATCACGTTCTTGGAAATTAACTAAAGCCAAGGTGGGATTCAAACCCACGACATTGAGTTAGAGGTCCAACGCACTACACTTTGCGCTACAGCAACATAACGAAAGATTGACCTTTTTATATATGCTGTTGAGCTTTAATTTTTATTTGTTACTATTTATACATTTTTTAAATTTAATTCATGAATTAATACTTGAAAACTTGTCTTTCACAACAAACGTCATCCACTAAAAAAATTTAAAAAATGTGTTTGAACATGAATAGAAAGTTTTTTTTATAATTGATTGAAAATTTGAACAAGATATATATATATAATATATATATATATATATATATATATATGGAAGAGAGTGCACTAATAGTAGAAATTGAAAAATAATTCATTCGAAACGTCAAAATAATAATTTAAAACTAAGCACAGTGGTTAAGAGACTACATAGGGTCAAGGTTTTTACTCCGTCTCTCTTAGTTTATGTGATCAAGGGCGCTGAGGTGCATGAACGAATGTGCCAATCAGATGTTTAGTCTGAAGTGACCCCCCCCCCCCAGTGTTTAGTTCCCAAGCAAGCTTAGTACTCAATTATTAATCAACTAAATATATGAAAAGCTTTGCCCAGGTCGGGGTTTGAAACCCGGACCTGGGGTGTGGACGCACAAAACACTACCCCACTCCATTGGGATTCAAAAATAATAATATACTTAAATATGTATCTAATTGTTCAACAAAAACGATTATCTTGAAAGCACAGAGAAAAACACTTCACCATCTAAAAAAACTTGGTATCTTATCATTGCCTATTTCACATCTATATTGAAATCAAATAAATTATTTAATTGTAAAATTTTTTACACTTATGCTAATTTTCTTAAAATTCATCCAAAATGGATGAAAAAATTAATACCGATTAAAAACAGATTTTTTTAAGTTTATAAGAATAAGAAAATTTTTTTTTTATTTGTTTCCTGTATTTCCCATCTAATTATATTTATCAGCAATTGATTAAATGATGAAAAGAGTGCCTTAAAATTTTTTAATGGATTGAAAAAAAGATTTAAATGATTGGGATAAACATTCCAAAAAAATCAGGAATGTAGCAATATATTACAAAATATACATCTGTTTTTAACATTATTATTTTTCTTTTGATTTAGTAATTGTAAAGCTGATTTTAATGAGATAAAATAACTCTATTGTATCTCTCTAAAATCTACCTACTACAACTATTAAGACTTTATCATGTCTATTTTTACATATGTGCATAATCAAATTCAAAAATTTCTTTAACACTCTTCTAAAATATATCCCTTTTAGATGCTCCCCACCCCTTACTTTCCCACTACCTATCTAAAATGTCACTCCATCCAATTTGAAGAGAATTTCTTAAAATATTCACAAATTTAAATATATATATATATAGCATTGAAGTTTTCAAATATTTTACAATAAAAAGTATGTCTGGTATGTTTATCGAATCATAAATATTTCCGAAGAAATGTGTAGGTGTTAACATTCCATACAATATTTTAAAGCAATAAAAAATCTTACATACATAAATGTTTTTGTTTTTGATTTGTTTTAGAATTAAATCACAAGCAAACACAAAAGCAGCTATAATTCATCAGTTTAAATGGGTCAAAGAAGAAGAAAAAAATGTTTACATTCTTTCAGCCTGTATTTACCATCTATGTAGTTATAAAATATTTTGTACTAAATGATTATATAAGATTTAAAAAAATCGTATTGAAAGTCTCAACATTTATTGTAAATAATTATAGATGATTTGTATTTGATACAAAAGGTAAAAAGTTATCCATAGATAAATTTAGTATTCCATTTGCATTATATAATAAGATTACAAATAAACAAAGGAAATATTCTCTTTTTTAATCCTGTTATCTAACGTTTAGAATATAAAACATCACTCAATATGGCCTAAATAATAAAACAACATCTTTTGGCAAAATTGAATTTTATTTAGCAAGACACTCCCCTTTAATAATGATACATTCATCCCAGCACTCTTGTAAGTTGTTTAATACCATTTTCGTTGAACGATTCGTCAATGCTCTCAAAAAAGGCTTCAACTTCGGCAGTAACTTCTTCATTTGAACCAAACCTCTTCTCCTGTAGCAATCTTTTAAGATCTGAAAACAGCCAGTACTGGGGGACAGATCTTGACTAAACCGTGGGTTAGAAATTATTCGAAGGGCAATTCATTTAATTGGTTCATCGTTTTCATGAACTTGTGGCAGGGTACAATGTCTTGGGAAAACATCCCTTTTTTTTTGCATTTGAGGACGTTTTTCCTTTATTTTTTTCCATTCAGTTTATCCAATATTGCTACACTTTATGGTTTTGCCTTTCTTACAGTAGTCAGTAAACGGAATTCTTTGTGTATCCTTTGCCAGCTGACGTTTGAGCTTTGGTTCGCTTTAGAAGGCTTTTACCGGATGATGTCCTCTCAGCTGACTGTCTTTTCGATTCAGGCATGTAGCAATGAACCCCTTTTTAATCCATTGTCACGTATCTACGTAAAAAAATCAGTTAATTTTTCTTAAACAGCTCCAAACAACGCTCTAAATCTTCGATGCTTTGTTGTTTTGGGTCGACAGTGAGCAATCCCGGCACCCACTTTGAACACAGCTTTCTTTTGACAAATGATCTTGCAAAATAGTGAATACACTGCCTTCTGATGCATTTAAATCCTATGCTATCTCAAGCAACTTCAGTTTACAACCGGCTAAAATGATTTTTGAAATGAATCTTGGACTTTTTAATGTTTTCTGGGACAACTACAAAACATGGGAGATACCTGTACGTTCAGCGTTGTTTGTGCTGTGTGACCACATTTTAAGTCTGCATACAACTCTTAATCCTTGTTGGTGACGAAGCAGAATCCGGATAACACTTATGAAGCCATTGCTTTGCTGGAATGTTTTTCTCCATCAAATCAATGTTAAATTACCACACAAATTCATTTTCATCCATGGTTTCGAAACAAACAAAAGTTGATTCACTGAAACCACTGTACTTAACTGTAACTTTTAAACTAAACAAGATGTTATCAGGAAGTATAAACACGAAACATTTGAAAGTTATTTTACTAAAAGTTAGACATAGGAAAGTTAGAAGGTAGCTTCATCTATATGTTAGGCCTGGGACTTATTGAGTGAGTTGTATAAAGGAAGATGTAACAAGGAAAGCAGAAATTTAGATAAGTTCAGTTAGGATATAAATTTGTAGTATTTCGAAAATAATTTCTGTCAAACTATTAAAACGAATGCGCCGAGAACATGAAAAAAGCAAATATTCTTTTAGTTATAAAATATTCTGTTGTACATGTGATCCTTAATAATATTTTTCCTAATACGAATTCGAATAAGAAAATCTTGAGATGGATGTAATAATTAAAATTGTTTGTATACGCAGGTCACTTACCTCTTGTGAGGTATATTTTTTTGTTGAATAGTTTAAATTTTCATTACCTGTATGAAGTAAGAGTTTACGCGTTTCTCAGTGTATTCTGTGAAGTTTCTAGAGTGTTCTTACATGCACTCTTTAATGTTCTTAAACGTATCAGTACAACTATGGTTTGAAGAATATTCAGTGAGATTAAAAAAGATTGGTAATCTACTGAGTATTTTTTTAGAATTTATGCATTTATTTGAATGCATTTTAAAAACTTGATTGTCTGTATTATAGTAACATCCTAAATTTCAATTAATTAAAATTAATATTTATATTAATAAATCGAAATTTTCTGTTATCACATATAGAGACCGTTCTTTTTTTTTTTAATTTTCAATTTTAAAGAATTAATCTTTATAAAAAGTAATTTTTAATCAGGAAGAAATGAGGATAGAAAAAGGTGCCGAAGTTGCAAAGTAATTGTAACTCACAACAAAAATACTTTAATTATTTGGAATGTATAGCAGAAGTTTTTGCCCTTTGCTGTATAAACTGAGGTAATCTTTTTCTTGTCCCACATTTAAAGGGTATGATATAAGAGAAGGAACTGACTGATTCTAATATAATTACACTCTTCTATTGGCTAAGGAAATAAAGTAGTGGTTTTCGTAGAATACATAATCAGAAATTGCAAGTCATTCCCAGTGGAGTCAGTTCCAGTAAATTAAGAAGATCTTATTACGAATACATATTTCTCGCAATTTTTCTTTCAGGCCACACTTTGGAAGAATTTTTTCCCAGTTTCCATAGCAACGGTTCAAGAAAATTTTCCAATTGAGCTAAAATGATTGCTCGACCTTCCAGCCAATGATGTTCTTCGGCCCCCTAAGTTATAAACTAGATGCTGGTAAGGATGGTAGCCTCCGCTTCGTCAAACGCATCAATATGGAATATAATATTTGCAACATAATGGTGCTCCATTGCTGCTTACGACATTGACAAAATTAGGAGTGGAATAAAAAATATACTATTGGATATTCGTTTTTCGAAGCAGAAAAACGGCGAGTAAATTTTCATTGAGAAGATAGGGCGCAGGTGACGGGAATGCATGGTTGTCTAGGAACTAGACATGTGTGTGTGTGATAAGGTATTTACGGATCGCCGATAAAACTCGGAGTAGTAATTGGTTCTCAGTCGTATGGAAGCAGACAGCCACTCGCGTTCATAAAAGATGCAGGTCATCCGAAGATGGTTGGAAGAGAATAGATTTAGTGACATTAGAAACAACGAGTCCTTTGCGTTATCGGATGTAAGTGTTGAAGTTCAAGAAATATATCCGTCCAGTTTTTGCAGCATGTAACAACCAGGAACATTTCTTTCAATTAGATGCTGACATTTAGCACTCACAGCGTCTACCTGAAAGTCTATTTCTGGCTCAATAGCTGAAACACCTCCGGTTTAAAGATTTTATCTAGACTTATGTGCAGTTGTTTTTTCCAACTATGCATGTTTCAAGACAGAAACTGCGAGATGTGTTTCTGATCGATTTTAACTACAGTTATTGAAGGATTTAAAGGATTTCTCTCCAAGATCTTGAACCTACACCTTTGTCAATTCAAACTCATGTGGAGTAATCGTCAAACGACCCAAATTTCCGACTGAGTAATTGTATGTTAGCGTCACACTATAATGAAGCACGTATTGTTTAAATTTCATGTCAAGATTCTAATGCATCTATTCTTCAGTTGAACATTTTGATAATTCGACTAACAAATTTTTGCATCCATCTACAATAATTAGACTAAATTTTGGAGTGTGTGTGAGGTAGAGTTTTCTTAAGAGTTGAGTTTTTGCATAAATTTATTTATCTAAAAATTTAATAAGGACTGCAATTGCAATAAAACAGTAATATGTCATTCATATTGTAATGTTTAAATCAGTAATAAGCTTAATTTTCAAAATAAATTGTTAAAAAATTTTAGTTAAAATTAAAGAAAGAATTTATTAATATGAAATATAACACATAAGGTAGAATTTTTTTATCTGTATTAACATCACTTTACTTTGTGTAACATCATATTTCTAAGAATATCTGGAAAAAATTGAATTATCTTTAGTTTTCAGTCAAACACTTAATTGCCATTTTTT
>BMAO01006112.1:0-120777 GCA_019973975.1 Trichonephila clavata | reverse complement strand
TTATATAGGTGTACAACTTTGCTTCCGCCGTTTTGTAATAGATGGCTGTAGTGGTAAGTGGTAGTCGAAATAAATAGATCGTAGATAGCCTACAATAAGCTTAGGTATTTGTAAACATAACGCCATCGAAATATTAGTCGATTTGTTTCGGCATCATAAAGTTATTCTCGATTAAACATGTCAGCTTACGAGCCAAATTCTCGTCATTTGCGGGAGGTTTTAATTTTCTGCTTTGATATGAAGAAATCTGCGGTTGAGGCTCATAGAATGCTCTCAGATACCTATGGTGAGGCCACTATTAGTGAAAGAATGTGCCCAGAGTGGTTTCAACGCTTCAAGAACGGTGATTTTGACGTCGAAAACCAGCATGGCGGTGGAAGAGAGAAGGTTTTCGAAGATGCAAAATTGGAGGCATTACTTGATCAAGACTCGTGTCAAACGCAACAAGAATTGGCAGGATCATTAAGAGTGACGCAACAAGCCATTTCACAAGGCCTGAAAGTCATGGGAATGATTCAGAAACAAGGAAATTGGGTGCAGTACGAGTTGAAGCCGAGAGATGTTGAACGGCGTTTGTTTGCTTGTGAACAGCTGCTTGCAAGGCAAAGACGGAAGGGATTTCTGCATCGCATTTTGACTGGGGATGAAAAATGGGTTCATTACGATAATCCCAAGCTCAGAAAATCATGGGGATATCCCGGCCATGCTTCCACGTCGACGGCCAAACCAAATATTCACGGTTCCAAGGTCAAGCTCGGTATTCGGTGGGACCAGCTCGGCGTAGTGTATTATGAGTTGTTAAAACCGACTGAAACAATCGCAGGCAATCGTTATCGAACGCAATTAACGAGCATTGAAAGACAAACGGCCGCAATACAAAGAGAGACATGATAAAGTGATTTTACAGCATGACAATGCTCGACCCCGTGTTGCGAAAGTGGGCAAGACATACTTGGAAACGTTGAAATGGGAAGTCCTACCCCACCCGCCGTGTTCTCCAGAAGTTGCTCCCTCGGATTATCACTTGTTTCGATTAATGGCACGCGGCCTGGCTGAGCAGCACTTCCGGTCTTATGAAGAAGCAAAAAATTGGATCGATTCGTGGATCGCTTCAAAAGATGACCAGTTTTTTCAACGCGGGATTCGTACGCTGCCCGAAAGATGGGAGAAAGTAGTGGCCAGCGATGGACAATATTTTGAATCATAAATGTATAACCAGTTTTTTACAATAAAGCCTCGAATTTCGGAAAAAAACGGCGGAAGCAAAGTTGTACGCCTAATATGTATTAAGTAAAACATTGTTTGTGTGCTCAAAATCCTACAAAAAGCTTAATTTTTTAACAAGAATCTAAAAATAGATGTGGGTATTTTAAAATTCTACTCCTTTTACGATAATTATGTACACACATGAATTTGATTTAAAGTACTCTAATTCTACGTATAAAAAAACTTGGTAATGGTTATCTACTAACATTGTTATTCGTGAAATACTGTTTTTAAAATATTTGAAAATGCCTTAAAACATGTATAATTCTAAATTCATCTATTTTCTTAAAAAAAAATAAATATTCGCTTTTTTGATTCAAAAAAGCATATCAACTTTGCTGCATGTACTATAAGTTGTAGGTCAGCGTTTCTCAAACTGTAGGGCGTTACTCTAGGGGGGGGGGCGTGAAAACTCTACGAAAAGAGGTGCCAGGTTATTGAAAAGTCGGAGACAAAGGATTATTTTAAAAAATTATCAAATAAATGAAGGTAAGCAGATTAACATTTTCTGCATAATAAAAATAAAATACCACATTTACACTGATATAATACACTTATAAATGCAATCAGTACTGCATGATATATTTTATAATTAATTTTAAAAAATAAGTGGAGAACAATTCTAATAATTACCTGAAACACCACGGGCTCGTGTCATATAAAAAATTATACACAAAAATTAAACATTTTTCTTAATATTTGTACTGTTTATTATTAATCCCTTAACCACCGATTAAAAGGTACGCAATTCGCTCCCCAATCCCACCGTTTTCCACGTACTCATGCGTATGTAATGTATTGTGGAGGGGAAGAAAAGAATAAATAAGCAAATTACCTGAAATAAGTAAATCCTTCGCAAATACTGTCAAAGTATTTTTATTGCATTCCAAAGCCTTCAGAATAGTTTTATGAATAGCAGTGTAAAGAAAAGATTGTACTTCAAAGACGTATATATAGGTTTAGGGCAATTAATGCTTGGCTGAGCGAGACGTTTTTATTGGCCCTTAAGAGGTCAAAGTCGTATTGTTGCTTTAGAGTCAAAGTATAGTATTGTTGAATTCAATACATTGCTATTGTATGGAAAGGGGTGCGATGAAAATTATGACTGAATACTGGATCGCAAATATTGAAAGTTTGAGAAACACTGCAGTAGGTGTAAAACATATCACAACATTTGGCACAAAAAAATGTCTCAGTATTTTTAATGGAGATAAACTAGTTACCGCTCATTCTGAGATAAATCAATTTAAAGTTTTAATTTGCAATTGTGTGTATGGGATGTGAATAAAAATACATATATAAATTATCATTACTCTGGATTTTTTTTCCTTTTTTTCTTTTGCTTAGAGCTTTTAAATTGTATGAGATTTTAGAAAATTTTTATCTAGAATAATTTAGAATAAAAATACTCCATTTGAATTTTTGACTAATCGTCCTCTTAAAGCTGTGTTTCTTAAACTGATTGGCGTGATAACCCTACAAGGAAGGCGCGAGTATGTTGAAAAGTCTAAAATAAGTTATAAATTTACTAAAAATAAACAAACTACATTCTGAAATAATAAAAAAATAAAAAACACATTTGCACTGATATAATACACTTATAAATATATTAGTACTGCGCAATGTACTTTTATAATTAATTTAACAATACTAAGTTAAGAACAAGTTTATTAATTACCAGTGACCCCATGAGCTTGTCACATGTAAAATTTGTAAAAATTAACACTTATTTTAATCTTTTAAGTGCGGTTAAGAAATTACGCGATTCGTTCCTCATGCCATCGTTTAACACGCAGGTGAGCGTATGTGGTGTATTGGGGGGGGGGGGAGGATAGAAAATTAATAAGTAGCGAAATCCTCTGAAATGAGTAAATTCTTCTCGAACAGTGTCTTCATTTTATGGCATTTTAAAGCCTTCGAATAATTTTATGGATAGTTTATAGAAAATATTGTACTTCGGAAAGATGTATATATACGTCCGAGGCAATTAACACAGTGTCTGGGTGAGACGTTTTTGTACGCTGGCGGCACAAAAGAGTTTTAAGTCGTTTTGTATGTTTAACGTCGCAGTGTGTTATTATTGAATTCAGTACATTGTTATTGTATGAAGAGGTTGGCGATGAAAATTATGATTGAATATTGGGTCGCAAATATTGAAAGTTTGAGAAGCACTGTCTTAAAGTTAATTTATCTGGCTGTTGAATATTTATGTATGTATATAATTTATATTTATTTTTTTGTGTTGCTGGTAGCTGCTCATTAATTTTTGTAAGTGCAACGCAAACTGGTAAAAATAGTATTAATTTTAAGAGGAAAAATGTATATATTTTTGATTACTTCTTAAGTAACAGCTTTTCTTGCTTTTTTTATCATAACAGATTTTTTTTTTCAAAAGACTGCGACAAAATTAACTTAAGTGAAATAATAAATGAATCTCTGAAGGATTTGTGTATGACTTAAGCCAACGTTTCTCAAACTATGGGATGTGCCCCACTAGGAGGGTGCGTAATGGGGGAGCAAGCATATTCAAAAGTCAAAAAAAAATTTAAATAAATAATTAATTTACAGAAAGTAAACAAACAAAAAATACATTCTAGCATGGTAAAAATTAAAATACACATTTACACTGATATAATACACTTATAAATGTATGAGTACTGTACAACGCATTTTAAAATTAATTTAACGATACTAAGTTAAAAACAAGTTTGATAATTAGCAGTGACCCCATGGGCTTATATTAACATTTATCTTGATAATTTGTACGTTTTATAGTTGATCTCTAAAGTACCGATTAAAAGTTATTCCATTTGTTTCCCAATGCCATCGTTTTCCATGTAGATATGCGTATGTGAAGTTTTTTTCGGAAGGGGGGAGGCGAGGAAAGAAGGAATAAATAAGCAAATGCTCTGAAAAAAGTAAATCCTTCACAAACACTGTCAATGTCTTTTCATTACATTCCGAAGCCATTGGAATAACTTTTTTTACAGCGGTGCACAGAAAAGATCGTACATCGGAACGACGTATATACACGTTCCGAAAATTAATGCTTTGGCTGAGCGACACGTTTATATACGCCAGAGGCACTTAAAAGGTTGATGTCGTATTGAAGCTTTAATTTCAATGTATAGTGTCATTGAATTCAATATATTGTATGGAAGAGGGCGCGACGAAAATTAGGATTGAATATTGGGTCGCTATATTGAAAGTTTGAGAAGCATTGACTTAAGCCTAATTAAGCTTAGTGATTTTTTTGAAAATCTGTACGTAATATAACTGTAGAGGTTAGGTTTTTATTTTAGAACACCTTAAAAAGAGGTAATTTTTTTCAATCAACTGAGAATAAACCATTTATAGAGTCTTGTTTTAAATAGCCAAACGTTTTAATCGAGCTTTTAATTTAAATGCAAATATACAAGTAGTTTAAATTATGTTTCTAAAAGTAGACCGGGATTGTTTTGAACGTCTATGTTCTACAACCAAACAGATTGTAAAACATCGTTGACTATTGTTTTATATAAATACACTACAAATTAAATGAAGTTTGTAATAAAGATATAAACTAGAAGGGAATATTAGTAAACAAAACTATCTAGAAAAAAATTTACTTCGTAGAAAAAATAAAATTATTTCCTTGAAGAATTTTTTGATTCTACATTTCTTCTTTTAGAACTTTATTTAAATTTTTTAATGATTAAAAATTTAATTTATTTTATTTTTCCACCTAGTTTATTTCTTTTTAAAATGTAAGCCCAATTGCACTTTTTAGAATTCAATTTTTCAAGTCAATTCCTACTTAGGTCAACAAAGAATATTTTTATTTTTATTTTGTTTTTTATTAAATAATTACAATAAATGTAAATATGTATACACATATTACAGAATCACAATATTAAGTGGAAAACACCTTTGTAATTAAAATTTAAAACTTTTTAACCCCAATACATTAGTGCATACGTTTTTTAATAAAATTTGAATATAATAGTTAAGAATTTATCTTAAACCCAGTGTAAAAGGAACGCTGACGTCTTTCTAGCATATGACTATTCAGAATAATTTAAATCTTCATCACAAATTTAACAAAAGCTGTTTTATTCAATGGTGCTGCCATTTAGAAGAAGAATATCGACTGAAATATATCTCTTAACCCCTAATTAATGATTTAAATTTAATTAATGAATTAATATTTTTCAAAACTGTATTAACATTAAGTGTTTTTATACAAGTTTTAAAAAATGTATTTGAACTTGAGTGAATGAATAAAAATATTTTATTAGCGCGCGTGATTGAAAATTTGAACAATATGTATATATAAATATATGTAGAAAGAGTGTGAATAGTAGGAATTGAAAAAAAAAATACGATGTGATGTGAACTTAACAATAGAGAAAAACTCCGTAAATCATCACTTTAGTTTATATATTTGAATAATTTACGTGAAATAAAGAAACCCTGCTTCACCATGTTTTTGTTAAACTTCTTTTTCGAATTATTAGTGTTTATACAAATTACGTTGCTCATTAAACATTGATAAAAAGTACAATATTTGAATCGAAGCAGTGAGAAGTATTTTCATTTCAACTAACATTATGAGCATCGATGTTTGACTTAATATCTTCAGTAGGTAAATCGCAGCATGTAAAATAGCTCTCTGGAATCTCTATAAACTTATCATCTGTCAAATACAGAAGATGTATTGAGCAGGGCTAGACCTATTATTCTCAATACAGGATATAAGCCAGTATGTGGGTGATACATCCTCAATTCAGAGCTAGCATTCAAACAGCAATCTATCTGGATATTTTGATTAATCTCAATTTGATTAGCTTATTAGGCAAGATGCATTTGCGGCAATCTACAATAGAAAGTGAACTAATAAAGGCTAGGTTCTTGATAGCTCTGGAAAAAATATATATTTGTAATGTTGAAAAATTTTTAGATTAAGAACAAACATTAATCCGGGAGAAGTCACGCACTCGATACTAACGTTAGTGGTCGCGCGGGATGATGCATTAACCCAATCCTTTTTTTTTATATTTATTTTTAGTGTACACGATAAAAATCGTAATTGCAGTGAATAATTTATCTAAGGGAAAGTATACTTACCTACTTTTAAGGATGTTTCAATTTTTCTTTGATAATTTGTGAAAAAATCCAATCAAACCAAACGAATGTATTTCAAATGTGTGTGCATTTAATTAAGACCCCAGTCTTCCGTTCCCAAGCGCACTCATTTATCGAATCACTAAAGGGACGAAAGGTTGCAAGAGGCTTGGAATCGAACTCGGTCCACCCGCTAAAATCACAACAGAATTAGCAAATTACCCCTTGAATAAACCCATCTTTCCGAATGAATTTATACATTGACTACATCAAATGAAATTATGCACATGAAGCAAGTACATAATTCAAAAAAAATGTTCTATCAGTTCAACATTTTTTTAAAACTTCAGTAGCAATTACTTAAAAACAAACTATTTCTATGATCGAAATATATTTAAAGGCATCGTCAAAATTTCAATGTCATCTAACGCACTGAAATTTTGCATCTCATCTCTCAAGAATTGAAATTTTAATGACCACCACTTCTCGAACTCATTTCCTCTCAATTTAAATACTTGCAATACATCGGTATTCTAACATCTCTTCTTTTAATCCATGTTTCTCAACTGTCATTGCAAAATAAGTGTTGCCATCCATTCGAACGAAATAACGATCAAGGACTTGAAGATGACGTCATTCGTAAGCTATAATTTTAATACGATAAGTTAAGAAATATAGGTGTAATAAAACTTGATTTCTATTATAAGCAATCCAAATTTAAGAATTGGGTAAACCAGAAATTTGAAGGAAAAAAAATTGATGGAATTTGATAAATGTACGTAAATGTATAAAACATTTCATGCAAATAAACGAAATTACTTAATATATAAGTAAATGTATTTTGAAACAATAAAAATTAATGATAAATATTTTTATTTTGTGCATGAGGAAACATAAAACTTATTAAACCTTTATTCTGGTTATGTCATTAACCGCTTGCGTACGAGACTGTGCTTGTTAGTGTACACAGACATCCCAGATTTCTGGGGATTCAAACCTTGACGTTACGAAGCACATTTCATTTTTATTAAGGCTCAAGTGCGTTCGTGCTTCGTTTCGCCTTCTAATGTTTGTAAAACTATATATTTTTGTGTTCTTTATTTTTTTTTCTTTTTCTTGCAAAAATGGCGCTGTAGTTGGATTTCAACGAAAGTGAAACTGAATCAGAATATTTTCCAGAAACCTATGAACACGACAGTAATTCTGAATCGGAATTATCCATTTCTGATGAAAAAGACTAAGAAAGGGAACAAAAAATGACAATACACTTAAGTATTGCATGTGATTTTCGTTCCCAGGAACATTTCGAGCAATTTCACAAAGATTTGTAATTTCAATCCTAATTTTCCTATTTTTTCAAATTTTGGTAAACCAGATATTTTGTAAGTTTTGTACAATCCAAATTTAAAAAAATTTACTTTATGACATTTCCTGTGGCGATTACAATGGCTGTACACCTGAAAATGCTATGCGCATCCACGTGGAAAACTGGGGCAGAGAATCACATAACTTTTAATCAGCAGGTAATGGATTAATTATAAACCTATGACAAGCCCATGCGGTCACTGGTAATTATTAAATTTGATCTTAACTTAGTGTCGTTAAATTAATTATAAAACACATTGCGCAGTACAGATGCATTTATAAGTGTATTGTATCAATGTAAATGCGTATTTAATTTTTATTATGTCAGAATGAATTTGTTTGTCTTCCATACATTAATAATTTCCTTAAGTAATATTTTGTTTTCGACTTCATATGCTCGTGCCCCCCCCCTCGCACAAATATTACGCCCCCTGAGGGGGCACGCCCCACAGTTTGAGAAACACTTTCTTAACCCCTTAACTGGTTCATCCGTACACTGTAAGGGTACTGATATTTTGTTCTTTATATCTTTCAATTTCACATTATTAGCGCTAGTGTTTTTAAGAGATGCAGTTTGTCCATGGTACTGAAATACTTCTCATTAGGGTAATCCTTTGTGATGAACGCGGGAATTTTTCTTTGAAAGCAGGAATTTAGACTCTTAAAAATATATGATAAAGTACAGGGATTAGCAAGGCGATGTGAAATTGGTTGAATGAGAAGAAATGAAAAGGGAAAGATAATCCAAAAAAAGCCGATATAATCTCTGTTATCAATGCAATGTAAGGCTTAGTATTAGAACATGCCTCAAATTGTGTGGGGATATATATATTTATATATGCACAAAATCCTCATCCATTTGAAAAAAAAGGTATGGACCAGAATTTTTTGGAAGTATGAGAGTAATTCTTTTAAGATATATGAAACACATTCTTCATAACGTGCAGGGTGTACTTATAGAAAGCAAATATTTAGAGTTTTTTTGTGTTCCACAACTATAAAATTAAAAATAGTGCGAAAATTGAAAACTGAATATTAAAATAGAGCTCTTTTATTTTCACATTCTATTAAGTATTATGCTTAGTTATATGCAATAAAAAATATATCCTTTTTTGGAATATTTTGGGCAAAAAAATGACCGCTTAACGGGTTAATTATTTATGATATTTATGTAGGATATCCCATAGAACTTTCTCCTTTTTGTGTAAAATGTCAGATAATCCCTTTGCAGAGGACGGCAATGTTAATTAAAAAAGCATTCCATAGCAACACCATCTAGCGTGCTTATTAAAAAGCTCACTCGTTTTGGTTTCCTCGGAGGCCCTCTAACTACAGACTATATATAGTAAGCATCGTATTCTTCTCCACAACTGGCGGTAAGTCACCTACGCATCTAATAATGATTTTCATTTAATCTTTAACATCCTCCTAAAAGGAATTATCTATCTTTCCTATATTAATGTTACTGTATTTTTAAGTGTCTGCATGTCTTAATTTATTTCTGTAAAATATTCCCCGTGTAAATATTCTCCTATAGTTCATAATAAATTATTTAGTTTCTTTAATCTATATTGTCTAATCTATTTCTTACAGTTAACCCGCACATCCTAAAAACCCCTAGACAAGACACCCTGCCAAATAAAAATCCCGCAATCTGAAGAATCTAACTTTTTCGGAAGATTTCGGTTAGATTCCCACATTTATATCAAAATCTTTATAATATTAATGCTATTAGTATTATCACTTTTTAGTAACAAGAATCACTTATTATTATACAAATATTTTCTGATGAAAACTTACACGTTAAATCTTTTCTTGTTGCCAAAAAGTAGAATTGTTTTCTTTTTTTTTTTGTTTAAATATAAATTATCTAAATAACGATAAGTTTAATATATGAACATGAAAAGTTACCTGAATCTTAACATAAAATTTCAAAGAAAAAAAGGGTAAACTTGCGTTTACGTAATTAGTTTCTACTAAGATAGGATATCAGGCTTCTTTCAGATCCAACATATTTACGAAAACATAAATCCTTCCTCACACTTTAATAACAGTAAATTTTTGCACAATCAAGAAATAGAGATCTCTAAAGAAATTTTGCTCTCATTACTTGGACATATCTGACATAACATAATCCCCAGAGATAAAAAAAATGGCGTTTAAAGAAGAAATGAAAAAAACAAGAGAGACTAATTGTCTTTGGAGTCGCCAAACTGACAGCGAAATCGCCAACGGAATCTGTTGGTGAGCTAACAAGATAGGGAGGCTTGACCAGTGGACTTAGTTGGCAACGAGAGAAAAACATTGTTTCTGCAACTAATGTAATCAGAACATTCTTTGGCGATAGTAAATTATGTTTCCAAAAGAAAAAGAAAAGAAAATTTGATTCACATAAAAGTTTTTACTTTTTTTTACCCTGACTTCTCTGGAATTATTGTCTAAATACTTCCATAATATGAAAAGAAGATAAAGGATACAGAAGGTTGCACTAAGAAAAATAATTTTCACAGAATTACCGTCGTTGTAGCTTCTAGAAACATAGTGATACATTCTTGTTGGATAATTACAGTTCTGACAGGAACTTTAGAAGTAATGATTCAGAATAAATGTAATAATTGTTTGTTAAATGTGTGAATCAGAAAGTAGAGCAAGGGAAAATATGCTTTCCCCAAAAGGGTTCAGCAGATATTTTCGTGGGTTTAATATTCGTATTTCACTAAATGCTGATCTTAAAATGTTTTAGAAATTCACACACACATGTAATATGGAATCTTTTAAGATTTACTTATACTTTAAGTACATTTGTACACATTTTCACTACTCATAGAATACAAATAACATCATAATCAAAATTATATTTCAAGAATTCAATCTGAAAATCATACTATTTTGGCCGGTGGGTATTGAATCCAAAAAAATTGTACAAAAATTCTGTACACTTATACTTTTGTACTATGTTAGGCAGGGTGTTAATGTCAAGCAATTTAAGCTAGAATAATATCGAGACTAATATCAACGTGCACATATATTATCCCATGGAATTTTGGCAATGCTGTGTATTGTCACAGGTATTTGAATATCCCAGAATTTTCTTCCCTTCATGCAAATTTAACGTTAGCACCGACTCTCTTTCTTTGTGTTTGGGAGGAGGGTTAGACAGCTCAGGTGGTGTCCTTGTCACGTGGCCATTGTAACAAAATTACGAGATCCGTCGCCAACAACCTTCGTGTTGCTTTATAGTGGAACATAAATAAACATTCTTTCATGGTGTTGAAATTTTAATGATCAGCATTGTGTATACAGTAAAATAGTTTAACACAAAACTGAGGGGGACTGAAATTTTTTTTCGCGTATTAAAGCATATTGCAAGAAAAACATATATTCAACAAAATTGCGGTTATTATAGTACATTTAATTCGCATAGAAATTATGCATGTATTTAAAAAAATCAATGAAATAAAAACATTCCCAAGAACTTAATGAAATTTTTAAAAAAATTCAGCAATACCAAAGTTTCTATAGATTGCCGTTTTCGTCTTCTGTTTGTGATCAACAGTCTTAAGCTCCATCCTCATTTTGAGCAAAAAAGTAGTTTGTTTTCCGTCTGAGCTCTTTGCCATTGTGCTCGTAAGAAAAATCTTCTAAAGTAGAAAAAAACATGAATCAAACTCACTGATTTCTACTCACACTGCGATGTACTTGTCACCGAATTGCCAAGCCAACTGATTACATATGAGATGGTTTGTGCCGGTAGAGGGGGAAGTAGCTAAGATACACAGCATTGGCTCGTGTCACAGGCTATTCCAAAGATTCTTCAAAGCAAAGTTAACCTTCATTCTATGAAACATATAAAACAATCTCTCTTTCATTTCAAACCTTTCTTAAATCTTGCCTGCGCAGATGTTTTTTCCGTATTTTATAATTCTTAAAAGGGAAATCTTTTCATGTTAAACGATTTTCATTTCGTGTAAAAAAGGAAAAAAATGCATGAGAATCCGTACTAGTTTGGTGGGGCGGTTGTATTATTTCATATAAACCGATATTTCGTCTTAAGCGTTTTCACGCTAAGTGTATTTCACTGAAAATATATTGACGGAATTTTTACACCTACCACAGAAAATGATGGTTTTAACGTATCCTTACAAACACAAAACTTGCACATAATTCCCCATTCTTTGCAAAATCATTTTGCAAATTTCAAAGAAAATGACATGGCTGACACATGTGTCCGAGATCTAATCCCCTATTTATTTAATTTTCCATTTATCTGAAAGACCATAAAAATAAACACAACCCTTGCTATAAGCAACAATATAGACTTATTTTGCTCGCACTGCAATAAGATCACATGTAAAAATAAATGAAATGAATTGATTTTATTTATGTGCATGGTTATAAGCAATAAACAAGTAATATAAAAAAAAATTTTAGTCAATTCCTACTTTGGTCAACAAAGAAAAATTTTTCTTTTAGTTACTTTTTATTAAATAATTACAACTAATATAAATATGTATATGCATATGAAATAATCACAATATTAATTGGCAAAATAGAAAGCGATTTTCCTTGTAATTTTCCATTTTCCTTTCTATATATGGTCCCTGCAGACTCCCAGGGGTCTCTGGTATTATTCAGGGGGTGCATTGAAAAGTAAAACTGATATTCCTTAAGCAACGTCAAGGGGTCCGCAGGGTTCAATATAAAAAATTTTTAAAAATTGATCCATTTTTATGTTTATAGAAATTTAAATAAATAACAATAATTTTTGGATATTCCCGACTGTTTTCTTTTACGCGTGGACTCAATTAGGTCCCAAACACAGATAAATCCATACTAATACAAGAGGATCTAATAAAAATATCTACAAATGATGGACTTAAACCAATGTTTGAACAAAGATTCCACAAATTCTGCTTATAAAAACAAATCTGAATTTCGTATCCTACATTATGGGTTATTGTACAGAAACTGCGTTCATCCGAATCATTAAACTTTTTAAATTTTATTTTAAACGAAAATTATAATTTCAATTAATAATTCTACCACAAAATGCTTTTTTAATTTGTAATTTTTATACTATGCATTTATGTAGCTTTTTTTCTTGCGGTCACCCACTTTTGTGGTGACTTAAGGACCCAGAAGGTGGTGGAATCACCTTAGGGTCCCACTTTTTAGTCAAAAATGTCTCGTTTTGACTTTAAAAAATGGCCCGTGGACAAGTTTTGACTATAAAAAGGGGTCCATGGACTAGTTTTGATTATAAAAAGTGGTCCGTGGACAAGTTTTGACTATAAAAAGTGGTCCATGGACAAGTTTTGATTATAAAAAGTGGTCCGTGTACAAGTTTTGTGAATAAAAAGTGGTCCGTGGACAAGTTTTGACTATAAAAAGTGGTCCGTGGACAAGTTTTGACTATAAAAAGTTGTCCATGGACGTTTTGACTATAAAAATGGATCCTCGGGAAAGTTTTGACTATAAAAAGGATCCTCGGGCAAGTTTTGACTATAAAAAGGGGTCTACGGGTTGAAAAGTTTTGGAAACCCCTTCTGTACAATAATTACCATTGATGAAGCAACATGAATGACTCGTTTTTGTCTGTTATCGTTGTGCAGGTCGATTAAATATCTCGAATCGGTTTGTAAGCGTCTTAGCTTATAAAGGCGGTAGCTGTGTTTACTAATTTTTGACCTTATAGCACCAAAAGGTCTATAATTTTAATCATGTTCAACCCTTTCTTTTGCTATATGCTTGTAATAAATTAATTGTTGTTATACTTTTGCCTTTCCTGTGGACGCAATTCAAATAGACTACGGGGTGTACAACCTTTGACAATAAAGTTTGGTGAATAGTCCTGTACCATTAATATATCTAGATAAAATATTAACGAAAATCATCTTTCTGTCCTTCGAAATAATCTACACCAATAACTATAGACCGCTGAGTTCTGCTATACATGTCCTGGAAACATTGCAAGAAGTTATAAGGAATATTGTCAACATAGATAGCACTTTTTCTCATCCCTAAATTCTGGGTAACGATTTGTCGCACGGGTTGACAGTTTATCTACAGCTCATCAGCTATCATGTGCATACAGTTAATTCACAGTTAGTGATTAATTTCTTCACTTTTTAAAACTTTCATCACTAACGGAATTCGCCAGTCTTCAGCTACGGGGTTTGTCAGATTCACTTTCTCCGCTTTTCGAAAACAAGCGAGCCTTTCGTATATGGACAGTGCTTGGTCTTCATAAACAAATACCATAATCGCATAAATTTCTTCTAAGCTTGAAATAAAACTTTAAATTGATCTTTTGTTCATTCATTTTTCTGTTCTCTGATAAGAACCAACGTACTAAACCAGCCCTTTATAAAACAAGTCTTATACGGAACACAAATGAGTCTCAAACGAACAACGGTGAAAGCAGATTGTCAACAACTGCAACAACTACGCATGTGCAGCGTTTTTTTCCCGCCAGTATTGCTAGATCGGCTGTTCTGCCTTCATTCACCGAACTTTATTGTCAGAGAGGCTGTATAATATATGTGTGTGTGTGCATGTACTTAGATTTTAATGATTTTTAAAAAAATATATTTTATAAATATATATTTTTACTGGTAAGCGTTTTGACGTTTTTATTTCAAAAATTAACAAATTTTTCAACTTTGATAGAAAGCTTCAAGAATTAAGCTCACATCGGATGAATTGTAGCTTCTTTACTACACTCTTATCAGTCTTCGCAGGTTCATTAGAGAATTTCAAGAATATATATCAGAGTTTCCAAACTAATGAAAACAACGAAAAACTTTTTTGCTTTGAGTGAAACATATTTCTACTTTTTCAATTCAAAGTAACACCGTAAGCAAGGAAGTTAGCTATGTTTTTATAATTATAAAGTCTTACGCATTGATATACTTGAGGTATGAATTTAAATTTTCAAAATCAACATTTTGCATAATTTAAAGATTTACCAAGTTATTCGAAACTCTATCGGATGCAGATTTATTTAGTGCAGATGAATTTTATTAAGGTGAATAACTTTTAATGTCACAGACGAACACAATTGATTCAAACGCCTTATAACCTTATAATTTAAAGTAAAATACAGTAAGACCCCGCTTAACGCTGTTTTGTTTAGCGTTGTTTCGGTTTAACGCTCTTTTATTTGAATTGTGGGATTCCCCGAAAGTGCACGCAGCGTTAGCCTTCCCGATATCCGAAACAGTTTATCTGTGTTTTTTTCTTCCCTGCGAACGTATTTTTATTGTTTCAAACATTTTTTGACGTTATTGTAAGTATAAATTTATAATATAACGGTTGCTATAGTGACAAATATTATGATTTTTAAATTTTAGCATAGGTGGGTGTGGTCATCAAAGGGTTCGTTCTAGAGTATATCTAGTTTTTCTAAACTATTTTCCCTTACATCGGTGATTCATTTTGTGTAAATATAATTTTTCAATAAATCAGTTTGACCTCTATAACAGAAATTATAGACCAATTTATTGAAAATGACCCAAATTTTGACAGGAGTTCAAAAGCAACACAGGGTGTTATGGATGCCTTATCCATTTACCAACAATTTCTTACAGAGCGCAAAAGGAAAACGCAAATTACATTAGATACCTTCTTGATAAAAAGGCAGAAATCTGGAAATACAGAAGAGACTGAATAATCTGAAATATAAACATGCTGAAATAGAATTTTAATAATTTTTATATGTATATTCGGTTAATATGTATCTTTATTTATAACACATAAATTTTTGTTTTATTGTTATAAAAACAATTAATAAATTTAATGGTAAGATACCTGACCACACAATTTTCTACCCATATTCCCGTAACCTCATTATTAACATGATGAGATAAACTCGCATAACGCTGTTTCATATTACGCTCTACTTTGATGGAACGTAAACCCGCTTACTGTAAATGATTTTAAAAAAGCCGGAATATCATAAAGTGTGGTAAGGTATTACTTGATTCATTCCTCAGATGAGGATGCTTATTAAATAGTATAGAATAAAAAACCTCATTAAGGAATATTTATAAAAACTTAAAAGATAGCAATAAAACATTAACTTTTTTAATCTTATAAAATGTGGGCAGTTGGGATGAAGGAATATTCCTTCATCTCTCAGAACAGTTAAACAATTATAAAAACATCCACGTCTCTAGTCAGCACAACTCTATTACTACTTTATATATATTATTACCAATAACTGCCATTAGGTCAAGCACTCTACCTTGATAAAATGTACTGATTAAATAAATATATTAGTTCAAACCTAAGAGGTTATGTACCACAAACTTGCGATTACATTTGGGCCTGGTATATTCCTCGGGAGATCCACAGATAGAGGTAGAGAATAATTTCCAAACAGATTGGATTGTTCCGGGAAGCTTAACCTACGAGTTTTGGCACGAATTATATACTCATCAACACCATACTTAATGCAATTGCTGGCAAAATTTATAACTAGAGGTCAGTTTCGATTTCTGAGTAACCGCAGTTTATGGTCCAGTTCATAGAGATGCAGATGGCCAGTGATGTTTGGTTAGTTCCGTGTGAGTTTGCCTTTCGCATCAATTATTTTTATCACATGCTGTTGTAGCTGTAGAAATTGTGATTGGTGCTAGGTTTCATTGTCATTTTTTTAGTATTGTTTAAGATAGATTTATTCTTATTATTTTCTAATTTAAAGGTGAAACATTTGAATTCGTTTCAAAATATGGTGTAATTGACATACTTTTAAAATGTAGAACTTCTCTTTTTAAAAAAAATTTCTTATTTGCATTATTTTAATTTGGAAAAACTCTGAATATGTTTTTTTGCCTATTTTACCATTACATGAAAAATCTACAAAGTGTTCCTTCAAAACCTATCCTTATTAACTACTTTACAGTCGACGTATATATACGTCTTGCTCAGCCGATGTGTCAATTACCGCAGGTATTCCGAAATACGATCTATTTCTTTGTGGTGCTATCAGTAAAAGTAAATATTTCGAAGGCTCTGGAATGCAATACAATCACCTTGAAACTGCTTGCGTAGGATTTAATTATATTTCAGAGAAGGATGTGCTTATATTTATATATTTTCTTTTTCTCTCAATACCCCGTGCACGCGTGCCCATGTGAAAAACGGTGGCACAGGGAACCACCTTGATCTTATTGTAGATAATAATCTAGCTGTCAAAAATTTGGTTTCATTAAATTTTATTACAAGCCCACAGAGTTTTCTGCACTTCATAATTTGATAAAAGTGACATGGAATTATTCTTTAAACATTTTTATATCACATGATATATCCTTAGAAATTTCACACAATAAAGCAAAAGATAAAAAAAATATATCTTTAATATATAAAAAAAACAATACTCTGGTTATTTTCATTTTGAACAACATAGGGTAATTTTCTATTTTTATCAGAATGGTGTCAAAAAAAATTAGTAAGTGAAGCTTTTAAATTATGATAATAGTTCGAAAATAAAAGTTAAGGCTCTAGTGAATTAAATAAGTAGTATTGTAATTTAGAACAATAAGAGCTTATTTCATAATTGTTATAATTATTAACACCGTATTGTTCTATTATGGCACATTTTCATATAAGCTCTGTGCACCTGAATATCACGATTTCCTTTAAGGAAGATTTAAAAAAGTAAATTCACAACATTGCGTTTTAATCGGAAAAATTCATAAGGAATCTATAAAATAAAATTTATTTCCTAAGACCTTGAACTGCACCTTATTTTGTTTTAATAAAATGTAAACATTTTGCAATCTCTTTTGTATAGTTAATTTTGCTCTTTTATTTCAAAATTAATAGCTGTGCACTTTTCGGAAAGTCAATTTTACTTTTTGTTTGTACTTAACTCTCCATTAAAATTAATTTTTATAAGCAAAAAAAATCAATAACGTAAAAAAATTACGTTGAATTTATTAATTTAACAATTTGATTGAATAGAACTCTGAGCAAACCAAGTACAGAAAATCTCTTTGTAAGATCCACAAACCAATTAATGAAAATATCTTAAAACATATTGTTTTTTAACAAAATAAAAAATGACTAAAAGATATGAAAGTCTGTTTGGGAATCAAAAAAAATTTCCATGTTTTTTAAATAAAATTATGGAGACATTGAAAAAACAATTTACATGTTTTATTGCTTCAGAAAACAAACTTTGAATTTCATTGATTTTGCTTTTTATCAACTTGAAACATTTATTCCCTGAAAATTTATTCATAAAAATTCAAAAGAAAACTTTTTTTTAAAAAAACATCCATTTGATGAGTTTTCCCATCTCGTTGCCAACTGAAAAGATTTTGCTGAATAAAATAAATGTTATTTTAAAAGATGTATTGGAAAAAAATTTCAATCCATCGTTTAAAAACATGTAAACAGTGCAGTTTTTTGCACCAGACGTATTTCAAATTTTTCTTTTTTTGGTAATTAAAATTTCATACGGATGAGATGTTTTCAACAAAACACAACGCCTTTAACAATGATTCGTTTCAATATGGCTTGTTTCTCTCTTTTTCTCTTTTTCATTTTAGAGAAATGAAAACATGTGTATAACCATATTCATTCCTAAAATAGAAGTGAAAGGTTTCAGAGGAACAACTGTAGTGAAGTGAATTATTCGGTATTCTAAGATTTTAAATGGAAGGTGCTTATCGAACTCCCAAACGCTCAATTGAAGTTTATACAATTGAACGCTGATACCCTAACGAGCAAAAAAGGTGGACATTGCTCAAAATACAATGGCAGATTGGAATTGAAATGTAAAAGCTTTTTTGATCACACACCAGGGTGGTAAAAAACACAAATTCATATTGTGTCTGACTGTGACGAAATTTTTTTTCGCTTGAAAAGATAGAACAGTATTTTTTACCAACAATTCATCAAACAGATTATTTTTCATTTACTTTCATGATTAAAAAGATCATGAAAACTTTAAGTAAGAAAGTTCCTTTACGAAATGAAATATATAACAGTTCATCACCAACAGACATCGAATTGATGTAGGGAAAAATAAACAAAAGCGATATATGTTAACATACTTTTCAGACAATGTGGTATAAATCAACGATAAAAAATATCAAATTTACAATGAAAAATTAGATGGTACAACCTTTGTTATATTTCACCAAATGCCTACAAAAAATCTAATCTTAGTCTCGCATATCTACGAATGTATCAATTAAAAAGCAATTATTAATATTTTCAAATACTTATTATATATTCTTATGAAATTTACGTGTTATAACATATCTCAGTTTTATCAAATCAAAAGACGTCGCCAAATGCCACGATAAACAGCAGATGGTGAAGAACCATTCCCGCGCCTTTTCCAAAACAATAACGACAAAAAAGAATTTTTCTCTCAACTTTTTTTTATTTTATTGAAATTAATCGACGATATTATACGTAAGTGCCAAATTTATTTACTGAATTTTTTCTCTTTCTGTTATGTGATATATTTGTATAACAATTTAGAGATAATTCATTTAATCATAAATAAAAAAAGATTAAAAATGGCTGCAGTATTTGACATAATGCAAGTCTCACCAAAATAAAAATTTTCACTCTATATAAATAAAAATTATTGTTTACATCCTTCCTTATAGCAGATTTATTTTAACATGTTTGAAAATATTTATTTATATATTCAGCATAAATTTAATTTTTTTCTTCTATAATTTTACACAGAAATTATTCTAATTTAATTTTCTAACATGATAATTTTCTATAATGTTCTGGATCTGACAAAATTTCTCTAAAATATTTCTCGATGTTTTTAAAGGGATATTAAAACTTTTGTTTATTTTCATCGGCTAAATTTCACATTTATTCAAGCAGCTTTCATTTTAAATAGCAATTTATTTTAGAAACATTTTATGTGAACATATTGTTACTTCATAATTATAATGTCAAACTAATTACTTTACAATTTTTCTTCATTTTAGGTTATTCGTCTTATAAAAATATGCGTATTTTCTAATAATTCTGTAACGTTAATTAATAATTTAATAATTAAAAGTATAACGTAAATGAATTAAAAAGGAAAAAGAGAAATTAAGGAACACATTTTTTTAAAAGAAGTTTTAATCTTTTCAAAAATTATTTTTATTTATTTTTCAATATTTAATCATCTCACCAACAGTTAAAATTGTTTTTTTCTGAAACAAAATAGTGGAAGAAAATTACTAGTAATATCGTTTTTATAAAATACATTATAACATTTTGTTATTTCCCTTAGAACTTAATTTTTTTAACAATTAAAAGAAAAAAAAACGTAATAAAAACACTTCTTTAAAATTTTACATTTTTTATTTATGACACAATTTTTAATAAGTTTTATTAACTTATATAAAATTTACAAGGTTATTTTGGGACAAAATTTTATTAATTATAGCTAAAAATATCGTAGGCATAATTTAAACAAGAAATCTATGAAATATTTTTTGTGAATAACGTTTACATTTTTTTTCCTGTAAATAAATTATTTAATATCTTTTATTTTTAAATTTTAGGTACACAAATTGGGTAACTGATTATCTTATAAACTAACAATAAAAATACTTAAATTGTAATTATTGTTCCTAACTACAAGTAAGTTCTAAGAGAAGTTAAGTTAGATAAATCAATTAGAAACCGAGACATTTGAACAAATAGTTTCTATGCTCTCATGGACAAAAAAATTAGCGCACCAAGAAATAATTGCGGGATTGTAACGAAACTTGGCATGAAGGTACATGTCGGGGAGAAATGCAAATGATTAGAAATGCAGCGTGATTGCGCATTACGTATAGCCGGTAGAGGGCATTTAACGTCGTTCTCCGTGGAGTATAAAACAGGTAACCAAAGCTTGTTTGAGTGTGCTAAATCGCTTACAAAGGGAATGCCGAGGTAGACATGCCATTACGCCATTTTCGAAGACAATATGAGCAGCTATCGCAGTTTGAGAGGGGGAGAATTATCGGGATGATGGAAGTTGGGAGATCACCTAGGCGAGTAGCTCGTCAATTAGGCCTCTCTGATTGTGTTGTGAGGAGATGTTGGGACCAGTGGATCCAAGAGATGTCATTTACACGAAGACCAGGCTCAGGACGCCCTCAACAGACCAGTCGTTGAGAAGACCATCACATCCTAAGAAATGCAAGCTTAAAGTCAACTGCTTCATCGGCCACCATCCAGGCACATGTAGCACTTTCACTAGGGGCCCTCGTGTCTTCTCGAACCATACGAAGACGCCTGGCTGGAGGACATTTGGGATCGCGACGCCCATTACGTGTGCTGTCCTGGACGCCCACTCATCGACGTTTCCGTTTGGAGTGGTGCCGCTCACGAGGAAACTGGACTGCAGCGGAATGGAACCAGGTCGTCTTTAGGGAGGAATCCAGATTCAATCTCAGCAGGATGGCAATCGTGTTCATATGTGAAGACCCCGTGGTGAACGCCTCAAACATGCCTTTGCTTTACAGTGACATACCGCTCCCACAGCTGGTGTGATAGTATGGGGTGCCATTGCCTACAATACACGGTCACTCCTAATATTAATCCGTGGCACCATGACAGCCCATCAGTATGTCCATGACATTCTGCAATCGCATGTGTTGCTACTCATGCAACGGCTCCCAGGAACCATTTTGCAACAAGACAATGCTCGGCCTCACACGGCAAGGGGGTCACAAGAAAGTTTTTGCACTGTTACTACCCTTCCTCGGCTTGCCCGATCCCCATATTTGTCCCCAATCCAGCATATCTGGGATCATTTGGGACGGCGAGTTGGGCAACCCACTAGTTTGAACGAACTAGAGGCAAGGTTACAGCAAATATAGAACACATCATACAGAACTAGTATGCCTCAATGCCCAATCGTATCGTATTGTGTATTCGCGCCAGAGGGGGTTCAACAGGGTATTAAATCCTCTGTTCTTTTGCGTTTTTCTCTGAAATAAATAATCATTTTTTATTTGATTTTCTAATCATTTACTTATATCAAAGTAGTCATTACGTATGTAAAATTTCGTTTCATTTTGACGACTTCCTCTTGGTGCACGAATTTTTTTTTTTGCCCATGATTGTACTTGTATGCAAAAAATTTTAAATTTTATTTTCTGTTCAAAATCTTTAGTTGAAACAAACAGATGCAAGAAGTTCATTTTAATGTGATGGAAAATTTAGTAAAATTTTTTTGTACAGACTTGGATTTAAAATTCAAATAACGTTTATGCAATGCAATTCTGTCAACGTTCAATCATTAACTTCATTTTCAGTTTTTCTTTAAAGTAAACATATAAAGTATTACTTAGATTTAAGACGAAATTTAAATTGGTTTACAACTTATATATGAATAATGCAATCCATGTAACTTAATCTCAAATGTATGGATTTAAAATTAGAGAATAATTTGAAATAGGATATACACAAAACTTTTACCTTCAGAGATAAAAAAAAACCATTTTACATGTAGCTTTTGCTTAGATATGATTAATATAAATACTTATAAATAATATAAGTAATAATTTACTTAAACTTTCTCCGAAAGATTTTAATTCCGAATGATCTTGAAACCTCCAAGTCTTCTCATGATAATTAATTTATAGTTTACCCGCCTAACGAGAAATACACACATACCATATCACTCTAAATCAGCGTGTCTCAAGCTGTGGGGCGTGCCCCTTAGGGGGCATGATAACCCTAGGACGGGGTGCGAACACATTGAACAGTCGAAAACAAAAGATTTAAGATAATGATCAACTTAGTGAAAGTAAACAAACAAAATACATTCTAACATAAAAAAACTACACATTTACACTGATATAATACATTTATAAATATATCAGTACTGTGGAATGTATTTTAAGGGGACGCGGTACGATTTAAACAAAAATCTTTGATTTTATGGTTTTCACAATTTTTTTCCTTGCAACCTATGTATATGCAATACGTAAGACAGAATATTTGCTCAAAATATCACAAAAAGCAATCCATTTAATTTTTTAAAAAAAATTAAAAACTTTTTTAGGTAATTTTAAAACGCTACTCCTCGTACAATAATTGACGTACACACAGGAAATTTGATTTACATATTTGTCAAACCATGTACAACAAAAGTTGGTATGGGTTTGGGGATAACATGATTCAAATTCCTAAAAAAAAAATTTTATGAATTATTATGAAAAAATCTTTAAAAAACATGTAAATTCTAAGTTCAAGTATTTTTAAAAACGTATGTATTGCTTTGATTCAAAAATGCATACCAACTTTTGTTACATATATTAATAGCAATATGTAAAAAAAAAGTCAAAACATTTCATGCAATAGAAAAAAAGCCTTAGCATTTTAAATGAAAGAAAACAAACTTTTTTTTGTTCTGAGATAAATCAATTTAAAGTTTTTATTTACTGTAAAAAGTTATATATAAGTGCAATAAAATTACTAAAAAATTACTGTTTATACTACATGCACATGATAAAAGTTTTATAAAGTTATTATATGAAAATTATAATTTTTTATGTTTAAAATTTAAAATTTTCAGTACCTTACATTTTTAAAAAATTGCGATAAATAACATACGAACCCATTTTACGATGATTTTAAAATAATTCTAGATTATATCTTCATATTTTTTTTTTACCATTTATGTTTAAAATAACCCAGGACTATATGTAATCCCTTCTTTTTTCTTTGAATATTTTTCTTTTCGCATATTGGCTAGTTTTACTTTTCGACGAGCTATGCGAAAAGCAAGATTATTTTGGCGATTTCTTTCTTTTTTACGTCTGTAATCACGTGTGGTAGCAATTTTTACTGCTTCTTCACCAAGATCCAAATTAGCTGCCTTTTGTATTTCTTTTAAGGCTTTCAAAGTACCAAAGTTATATTCTGATACTGCCTCAGAAACAGCTATATTTACACGTCGTGATTTCGCTGAAGCTTCTTTAGAGCACTTACTCCAAATCACGCTATGCAGACTCTCGTTGCTGTTCTGAGTCAGACATCTGGCACATCCTTTCAAAAGACTATCAGAAGCTAACTTTTGATATATTGGAACAATTTTTATCAAGTAATCTGGATTTATTGGTGTTCCAATATTAAATTTATGTGGTGCAGGTTTTTCACCTTTAGCTAAGGCTCTTCGATAAAAACACCACGAATCTTTGCCAGGAGGACATTTCATGTGCATTGGATTTTTATCTGTCGAGATACTGTGATAAAGCGTGGCATATATAGATTTTTTCATGCCCTGAATATCTCCTTTATTTTTCAGAATAGCTTTCTGATAATACTGCGTTAGTTTTTTTTATCGTTTCTTTTAGGCTGCCATAAGATTTTCCTCCTAAAGTGATACCTTTAGCTCTCCAATCTTTCACAAGATTGCGTAAGCTGGTGCCTAACCTTTTACTAACGTGATTAATACACTCTTCTTTCAAAATTTTAACATCTGATCCATATATTTTTAGGCTATTTAAGAATTTATGAGTTTTAGCATCACCATCAGATAACAATGTTGTGTAACGGAAACCACATGCTTCTGATCGAGACCAAATTTTAGCTGCAGCTTTCATTTCCATTGCTCCTGATGTCCCAACGTGGTTAATCTGGCAGGAATTTTTGTGGCCAGAATACCAAACATCGTATTCAGCTGTAGTTTCGCCTAATTCATTTTTCGCACTTATACATGTTGGACAGTACTTGCTCATAATTTCATAGACAATAACATATCCTGTTAAAGTGTCGACTACACAGCCAACACCGATTTGGGATGTGTGTCCTCGGGTCAACCATGTCCCATCAAAAGAAACAGCAATATCAGTAACTGTATTTGACCCATTTTGATTCAATTTTCTGTATGCATTTTGAGCGCTGTTATGTACATAGTTCAACACAGTTTGGGAAGCAAGAGAGTACACTGAGTTAATGTAGCATTTAATTTCATTAAAAGTTTTACTCGACATCAAAGGCATATTGAGAAACATGCAAAATTTTTCAACCGATGCATGACCCCCACTGATTGCAAGAAATGCTTGAACAGCACGAACATTCACATCGAAAGGTGTAGATGTATTTGATTTTTTTTTCAAGTCTTGGAGATGTAAAGTATTCCATTTTTTGCTCAGAACATGTTTGCATACCAGTTTCAATTGATGCGAAAACCCATATTTATGTCAAATTCAAGTTTTAAAGTTGACTGGTTGCAGATACCACAAAGAGTATACTTGAAAATATCACACAAGGCATTTTTGTCAACAATTATATAACTTGGTCCATCATAGGTATCAGCAATATTTCTTGTTCTAGTACACTTTTCTCTTGCATAGAAATTCTTTCATTTTTTAAAATTCTATCACCACTTGAGCGTTGAGCAACATTTGAATTGTGCTCTGAAATGTCCATATTGCTTTCAGTTTTTGTTTCAGTGCACCATCGCTTTTGAATACTCAATTTACTTGATTTGTTTTTCCTCTTCGTGCGAGGCATGTTTAACTATTAAAATGCTGTATTAGAAAACGTTTAAATATATAAAAAAAAACTGTTAAACTGATAAAGATAAAATAATTAGTCTTGAAAAAGACTTTTTTGGTAAATCAAAACTAAATATTTCAAAAATATGAAATAAAAATTAGCAGAATAAAGAACGCAGTATAGCTCAGCAAATGTAAACAAACAATTTGAATGGATTACAATATCTTCACTTTATTTCAAAACTGCTTAATTGTGATAGAATTAATTAAATTGGCTAGAAAATGAAAAGTGCGTCTGCTAGAGCAAAATGATGTCAAAATGTAAATTCTGACGAGCATATTAGTTATCATAACTTTGGATTTTTTTTAATTTGGAGCTCTGAAATTTTGTGAGATAATAGAGAAATGTATAAGGAATAATTTAGGCTAAAAATTTTTTTTTTTATTTTTTGACCGATTTTCGTCAATTGAATCGTACCCTGTGCCCTTAACTAAACAATACTGAGTTAAGAACGTTTAACAATTACCTATGATCCCATTGGTGTTTCATACATAAAATTTTATACAAAAATACATTGATACATTGATAATTTGTACGGTTTATAATTAATCCTTTAAATACCGATTAAATTACCACGATTCGCTCCCCAATGCTTCCGTTTCACTCGTAGGCTAGCGTATGTGGTGAATTAGGGGGGGGGGGGGGTAAAAAGGAACAAATAATTAAATCCGTCGCAAACACTGTCAAGGTCTTTTTATTGCATTCCAAAGCCTTCGGAATAATTAAATACATATTAGTGCACAGAAAATATCATGCTTCGGGAAGACGTATATATGCGTCCGGGGCAAATAACGCTTTGGCTGAGTGAGACGTTTATATATGTCTTTGGCATTTTGAAAGTCATATTGTAGCTTTAGTTTCAAAGTATAGCATTATTGAATACAATACATTGTTATTGCAAGGGAGGGGAGCGATGAAAATTATGATTGAAAAATAGGTCGCAAATATTGAATGTTTGAGAAGCACTGCTCTAAAGCTGAAACTTCTACTTTTTAAATCAGGATGATGCAATCTTGCACCATGCGCATATATGAACCAATCGGAAAATTCTGATTGGTTCATATATGCAGGGATTCATAGGAAAAAACACAGAATTTTTGTGGCTTCCGGTTGACCATGACTATAAATAGAGGAGATTTTTTTTAAAAAAAGAACTGTTTTTGTGAATTTTATGTAAACCTTGCGTGTTAATGCCTTGTTTTTGTTGTTCTGTTTGTTTCATTTTTGTGTTGTGATTTCTATGTACCTAAATAAATGTGGATTTCTAATAATTGATTGTGAATATAAATATCTATTTTATGTTACATATATATATTTTAGAATTTATTGATCATAAAAAGATTTTTTTCTTCTGAATTTTATATATGAAATAATACGCGACTAGAATAAGAGTATTTTGTTATTAAGATCGTGCTTCTGGTGCTTGTCATTTTCAATTGTGCCACGATATGTTTATAAGTGCAATAAATGTGAAAGTGTATTTTTTCTTTTTTATTATTATGTCTGGATGTATATTTTGTTTTGCTTTCTTTTAGTAAAATAATAATTTCTTTAAATAATCTTTTATTTTCGACTTTTCGATTTACTAGCTTCATATAGGTAGAATTACCACGCCCCACAGTTTGAGAAACGTTGTCCTTAGGGCGACTACTGTTACAGCGATTTTCACCAAATAATCATGGTTTACGACCCAATGTTCAATGGTTATTTGACGTCTCCATGCTGCCTACTATCTCCCTGCTGAATTTGTCGAATTCAACACCCTGTATAAATATTCAATTAAGAGTATTGATCAAATTCTGTACGAAAATTTATTTTTGAGTAATATACTTTAAAACTCATTCTCAATTACTCAAAAAATGTGCATGGATATAAGCAGTTACAAAATGCGGAAGATTAATAGATCAATTATTACTGTACATTTATTACTAAATATAATTGATTAATTAGATCAAATATTTAAAGATGTATACGTAAATTTTTAAAAAATAAACCCTAAAATTTACGAATTTCTACAGTTGGGAGAAATTAAGCAACAAGTAATAAGTTTGCAATATACAGAGAAAAATCTCTAGAATAAGCAAGACTCATACCTTACAAATACAATGCATCCAGTTTAATAATAAATTGAAACAAAAAACAATCGTACTGTCTTTCCACATGTTTATACTCAATTAGTATCGAGTCAAGCATTTCAAAACTAACCATTTACATCTGTCAAAAATGTTAAGGTAGCATCACATTTAAGACTACCAAAATTTCGTGTCACTCATCTAAAGATCTGAAATTTTAATGATTTCTCTTCACAAGCACTTTTCCTTAGACTTGAATATATTTAGAAATTACATTTATTCTTCAGTTCTGAGTACTGACATTTCCGATACAAGCCAAGTGTTGCTAACGATAAAAGTAGAATGCCACTGTCCACCTGAAGCAGATATTTGTATGTGAGAAATTAATTAAGACATCTGCAAAAGTGCGGCTAGGTGATTTGATTCCTATTACAAAAGTGACGCTTTAAGAAATTCGAAATAGTAGAAGCATGTTTAAAAACGAGAGGTAATATATTGAAGAAAATTAAGAATAATGAAAATGTAAATTTTTGAAGAGATCCTTATAAAATGTTATTTGTCTGTATAAAAATCCTTTTTCGTCATTATATAGGTTTAGTTAAGGACTTGTGATGAACCTATATTGTTCCTTCTACTAACTTCTTGGGAATTCCTTTTAGACCATCATTTTTTCAACCAACTTTCTCCGAAGGCAGGAAATGTGATTATGCAAATTAAGTTTAATATATATATTGTGTATTCGCGAGTTTGGGAGTTAGTGAAGTGAGAATAGATTGGATGTGAAGTGAATAGATGGCAAGCGAAGTAAATCGGCAGTGAAACGTATACGTAAACAGTGTACGAAGCAATAAGTTGGAATATTAAGGAAGTGATTAGTTCAACTATTGGAGAAGTATTTATGTACAAGCAAAAGATTAGAAGATTGCAAGAGTTCAGGTACTGTAATCTTTAATCAAGTTAGAGAATTAAATTATTAGAGCGGTCATTAAAATAACAAGCTCTGTATAAATTTATCTTAAGGTTAAATATGCAGGATTGGTTATATTCTCCCCACTCCATCTCGTCACACCCTCGTGCTCTGATTGATCAAAGTTATCTTATTTAGAATGTTGTGTCTGAGTCGAAATAATGATAAATAAAATAGTTGAGGTTCATCATGTCGTCTGATCATTTAGTTCCTCCTACACCTCTAGCCGGATTACAGGGTAGAAGGGATGTGAATTCCTTATAAACTAACAAATTCTATGAACAATTTGATATTTTTTATAATAATATATTTATTCAAATTAATATGTGATGGAATTTTCTTGCTTTAATTATCCAAGCCAGAAATGTTAAACTTCTTGCAAAAATGCATTATGTCTTTCTTTTTGAATCAAATAATCCCATTGAACAAAAAATAAAGAAATTGGAAAACCATCTAAATAACTCAGTTTCTTACTTCACTTTATAATATCGATAGATATGGCTAAATCAAAGTATATGAACAAATTAAAAACCTCATCAAATGCTGTCACTGTTTCCACACAAATGAGGAAACAAATTCTCACACATGTTTCTTCTGTATTAGTACGTCGATAAATTGATGAATGCTTAGAAGAATTAAGTACAATAATTTTTAAAAAAATATGTGTTTGACCACACTATTAAAGTGAAAACATCTCTTTTGTTCTGGTCAAAAGAATCCAATTGTGAGGAAATATTACGTTTTATTTTAGGACATTTTCACAGTTGCCATCTTTTTCGTGCCCTATCATCAGCGGATTTGCTCTTTTCATCCTTTTTCAGTAAAGGGCATTGTTTAAATTTTTTGCATTCTTATACGTTTATATATGCGTATGTTCGAATTAAAGTTCAAATAAATCAATTATTTAAAAATATTTATACGTAAATTACTTATATAGATTATATTTATATAACATATATGTTTACATGGTATTTTAGTACTATGCGCAAAAATTCCAACATTTTAGAAAATTTGCCAAGTTGGCAACTCTGATTTCTCATGTCTCGTGCGCACTGAATTGGCAACCATGGACTTCCTTTCATATCATGTCACCAATATCATTTTGCCAATACGTACTACTGTTTATATAACTTCTTTAAAGCCGTATACTATGTAAGGCAAGGGAAAATTATGCCCTTAGAGCCGTTTACTTTTCTTAAAATTCTCTAAGCAAACAAAAGGAGAGGGCTCGTATTTTCTGACAATTAATGCATTGTTTTCCCGTAATCTCTTATTTGCATCACTAATAAACTGCTGTTTGCAAAAAATTGCAACACCATGAAGGAATAATCAGAATTAAACGATTTGTATTAGGACAAATAAACGACGAAATTTTCAAAGCAAAAAAACATTAAGAGTCCGAAATCAGTATTTGGTGTAGTCACCACGCGCTGCAATAAGTGTTGCTATACGAAGTGACATGGTTTCAAACAGACTTTGGATGTCTGCTTGTGGAAGAAAATTCCATATTGCTTGTATGCGCAGCAAAAGTTCAACTTTTGAAGCTGCAAGACACGGATCACGAGCGAGACGCCGACCAACCAAAACTCACACGTGCTCAATAGGCGACATATCCGACGAACAAGCATGCCAAGGAAGAAGGTGTATGTGTTGGGCTGAACTGAAGTCTCGAACAGTCTATGGAACATATGGGAGTGCATTATTCTGTTGAAACATAACTCCAGTAATACCTTTAAGGAAGGGAACGGCTTCGGGCTGTAGCCCTTCACGGACGTACCTGTTGCTAATGAGATTACTCTCAATTCGTAGCAAATTGGATCGTCCATGATTCGAAATCGCATCCCAAACAATAACTACGGGTGTTAGGCCACTATATCGTTCGATAACGCACTCTGTAAGGCAGCATTCAACGGCATAGCGTATAACACGAATGCGGCCATCATGGTCCCACAAATTGAAGCGTGATTCATCTGAAAAGACAACGTGGGATCTATCAGCTTGCCAGACACTGTGTTCATGAGCCCTTTGTAGACGCAGCCGTCGATGATTGGCCGTGAGGGGTATCCTGTATTAAGGCACCGTTACACGCAATCCAGGGTGGAGCAGACGAAATCTGACAAAGCCGGAAAAGCCGACTGACGAATCTGAAAAATCTGACGAAGCCAACGACGAAATCTGACTGACTTAACCTTTACACAAATGTAAAAAAACAAACAGATTTTCTTCGTTAGGATCTGTTTGAATTTTTCGTTCTTATTTGTTTCATCTCACTTTGAAGCAACATGAGGTTTGTTGGCAACTCACCTCGTAGTTTTAAACCCTGGTCAAGAGATGAGGTTGACATCTCAATTTTACAGCTTAGAATTACTGACCAAAAGTATCAGTATCTTTCAAAACAACAATTGATATTGGTCTAAAATAAAACAACAACATTGATATTTGATGATGGACTAGCTAATCAGTTAGATATTATGAAAATTCCTGGTTTTAAAATAAATTATTTTTCTGTTATTTCTGATTTTCAGGCATGAATAACAGGAGTGGAAATTATCTGTAACTCTGACATAAAATGCCCCCAAGACTCTGAGAATGACAAAAAAGTAAGCATTAACACTTTATGGAAAAAAGAATCCTAATTATTATTATTATGAATATTGATATATATATTTCCGAGATACACGATTATTCTTAGATTTTTAAGAGGTTAAGTCGATAAAACAAAACTTTTTACATTACAAATATACTATCCCTACATTTCCCCCCTTTTTTACGATTCATATTGTTTTAAAGTTGGTGAGAAAATTTACAAGTTTTTAATGAATGATTAACCCTTAAGTCAACAACTCTACTATAAAGTTACAGAAATTGTCCTGCGACGTCTAGACGGAAATGTTTTTGTTTTACCCATACTTGT
Organism: Trichonephila clavata; assembly: GCA_019973975.1. Taxonomy (NCBI): domain Eukaryota; kingdom Metazoa; phylum Arthropoda; class Arachnida; order Araneae; family Nephilidae; genus Trichonephila; species Trichonephila clavata. Next base: position 89,555 of record BMAO01006112.1, on the reverse strand, counting down.
GTATTCATTGTAAAGTCAAATTGTCTTGTAAGTAGTACAAACTTATGTCTTGTGTAATTTTGGTCAGATCACACGACGCAGTGAGCTAAAGGTTTTACCCATTACTCCAGCCCATTCGATGCATTTGTTACTTGGGTTCCAGTTTCAATGCAGAAAAGCAGAAGAAAAGTTTTTTTTTACTGTTTTGCTTACTGCAGTGTGGAAGCAGCTGTGAACAAGTGCTTTTTATTTTTTAGTAACATAGGATAAGTAAGTAATTTTTTTTATAATTTTTACTGTGCACATATGTAAATTGATGTAATACAAATTGATTGAAAAGTTTTAGTCATAATATAGCAGAATGCTAAAACAAAATGTATGTTATTAAAAAGGAATTACTTCCCTTTAAATGTTCTTGAACAACTAGAATAAAGGATGATAAGAAAAATAAATTTGTTATACGTAGTATATAATACTTTCTGTCTTTTAAATTGTAATAATTAAACGTGAAATCATAATTGTTTTATATTTTTTATCTGATGTTGAATTTCATCTAAATTTTTCTTATGTAATGTTTTATCTAAACACAGTGATATGACAAAAGGGATTAAAATATAACACAATAAAAATAATGTACTTTTTTTTTAGAATTGAATCCTGATGTTTACATAAAATTAAAGCGTAGGGAAGTGACCCACACAAGGGGACCCGGGGTTTGTTATGTTTGAATATAATACAAACAAAGTATGAATAAGATACAAAATGCCGAAAAACTTCTGATAAATCCTTTCAAATTAAATGTTTGGAAAAAAAACACTTCAAGTATTTTTAATCCGGCACAGTCTCGCTTTCGATACTAATGTTAATGGCCACGCGGGGTGACTCAGTCACCCCAGTCCCTTTTTTTATGTTTATTTTTATTGTACACGATAAAAATCGTAATTGCAGTGAATAATTTTGTTGAGTAAAAGTATACTTACCTTCACTTAAGATTTTTTCAGTTTTTCCTTGATAATTTAAGAAAAAATCTGATCAAGTTGAACTAAAATGCTTCAAGTGTGTGCGTGACTTTTATAAAGGATGCAAACCACATACACTTTTCGCTACCTTTACACGAATAGTTGCATGCAAAACTGTCATATTTCGTTCAAGTACTTAGATGTCCTTATTGTCCTTAGATGATCGAAACATAATATATTGAACTTTTTCTTGCTTGTGTTTTTTTGACCGGGTGATGTTTGTTTTGTCATACACCTGTGGCTTCATATCTTTTTTAACGGAGTTCTTCAGGTAGCATTTGCAAAATTTTCCTTTTGACTCAAATTTTTACGTTCATAGTTTTTCTCAAATTTACTTTCGTTATCATCGTTACTATCCGTTATTTCATCAGGTTCTTCCCTTGCTTGATTAATTTCTTTTCGCTAAGTTTCAACTTCATCCAATAGAGATCGCAGATTATACATTTCTTTTTATTTTCTGTTAATTTACGTTTATAAACCATAACGAGTCACACAATTCAACAATAAAAACCACTAAATCATTCACAGAGATAAGACCCCTCAGGGGGCTCACCTTCTTTAGGTGAGTACAGGTGTTACAATCCCGAGGTGCCCTAGTGATTTTTTCCTTTTCCCACGGGGTTTACTGTCTTTGGTAAACACGGGCTTCACGAACCCGGGGTACCCTAGTGATCCTTCTCTATTTTCCACCCCCTTTCTTGTCATTCAATTCATTCTTTCTTTCTCTTCCCATCTAGACCACAGATATTAAAACAAATGTTTGGCGCAGTATAGCCGAAATCGGCTCTTGCGCCAATAAACCCCAAAATCAATCAATCACAGAGGTAAGGTGTAGTTTTTTCATAGAAAATACTTTAGAACAAACTTGGTCGCGCAGTTTTTTAAAAACGTTTACCACTCCAAAAAAGTGAGAGATATGTGATAAATACATTTTAGTCCGCATGAAGACTACCATACAGGAGGAAACTGACAAGGTCATTGTAACAAACAAACATTTTTCCCAGAATTAAAAATTTCGTGAGTCTGGGGTGACTCAGTGCCCCTCCTGAAAGCTCTCAGGTTAATAGTACTTTTTAGGCTGGTGTACACCAAAATATTGAACATGGATATTTTTAATCTAGCTCCTAATGTCATTAAAAGAAAATTCAAAAATAGCAGCGAACCATAGGTTTAATATTAAGGATTTTAAAAAGTGACAATTATTATATATGTGAGCTAATCCACAAGAGCATGAGAAACTTTAACATGTGTACAGCTTTGAAAAGTTCGGCAGATTTTGTTCTTTCTTTATTAAGGAAAATAACAGTAAGGCAACTAAAACGGAGAATGATGCAGTATCTTTTTATTTAAAATATTTGAATAAATAATAGGAAGCGATTGTTATATTCTCTCCAATAAAAGGCATAGAAATAGAAAACCAACAGTCCATATTGCCTAAGTTCTTGGAGACAGTTTTCAAGTGGGAATAATATGAAAAGTATTTGCTGAATTACACATTATTTAAAAAAAATTATTTCAAGGTGCTTATTTCTTTTCATGCTTAATTTATTCATTAGAATGAACTAATTGGGCTCTTGAGGATTCATTATAAAACTAAATTAATGCATTTTAGAGAATAAAATTAGAATGATTTTGATACAATGTAAATAGTTCTGCATATATTTCGATACCAACTCTGCATACATTTGGATTGCTTTACACAAAAATGTAATATATAAGAATAAATTTCAAAAACAAAATCTTACAATTATGGATGTTTTTTTTTTAACATATATTATATATTTATAATGAGCTAGATTTTAAACCAATGCACGAGTTAAAAAATAAGCAAATTCTGAATTCCTTGTACACAGAATTACAAAACATTAAAAATCATATATACTTATGGTATAATAATATACTTTCTTTATAGATTAAATCTTAAGCCAGGTTGAGATTTTCTTACTATTTGAAGGAAATCTTAAATAACATGCTTTTTCCGTTAAAATTAACAATTATATATATTATAAGATAACTCTTAGATTTTTATCTGAAAAAAGTAAATTACGAAAACATCAAAAAAAAAATTTAAAACGTTTAATAATTTTATTAGAGCATAAAATTATGCTCAAATACTTGTGTCTATTTTTGCTATGACACTCGACGAAATACGAAGTCACAATCTTTTAAAATTACAATTTGGTAGAAGTTTCTGCCTCGTTTAAAAATAAAGATAAATATTGAAAATAATTAATAATTTTTTTCTTGTGAAGTTAACACTAAACTATTGCAGTGTTCTCTTTTCATTTAGAATGAAAAATAAAATATGAATTATTGGTAATATTTATATACAGATCAGCGCTTCTCAAAATGTGGAGCACCCCCCCCCCTCCGAGGAGGGCATGATACTCCTGTAAGGGGGGTGCGAGCTTATTAAAAAGTTGAAAATAAAATATTTAAAATAAGTATAAATTTACCGAAAGAAGTAAAACAAAATTCATTCTGGCATAATAAAAATTAAATAATATTTACAATGATATAATATGCTTACAAATATATCATTACTTCACAATGTTTTTGATAGTTAATTCATCAATATTAAATTAAAAACAAACTTAATAATAACGAGTGCCTATCATCTGCCTGTCATGTACAAAATTTAATACTTATCCTGATAGGTTGCATGGTTTATAATTAAAGTCGTATTGTAGCTTTAGCGTCAAAGTACCTGTATTTTTACTGTGTTCAACCCATTATTATTGTATGGGGGGCGATGAAAAACATGATTGAAAATTGGGTGGCAAATATTGAAGATTTGACTAGCAGCAATTTAAATAGTCAATGAAAAATGATAAACTAAATATAAATCGATGAAATGATATTAAAGCAAAAAATACTCAAATCTATTAAAACATATCGTTATTGTGGTCACACGGAAGAAAAATGAATTATTTATCTACTTTTTATACCATTTTTAAAACAAATTTTCAAAAAATCAATTAGTAATATCGCAGTTTTTTTGTATCATAGACATTTCTAAAATATATATTTCATTGTTCGCTATCATTTTCTTTAGGGAGGGGAGATGTTTAATAAAAACACTTCAAAAAAACAATGCTAGCTTAAATGAGTGTGTTTTATTCCTTTATTTAATCCAATCCACGTTCTACCAGAAGAATAGGAGGAAAAATATTTTAAATATTTCCTACGTTGAAGAAAAGTGCAAAAGTTTGAGAAGCTCAACTGTACTGAAGTGAAGTAATCGGAAATACAAGATGTTAAATGGAAGAAACGCTTTTCCTAATCCCAATCACTTAATTGAGTTTTCCAATTAAACACCGATACACTAATGAGCTAAGAAAAAAGCAGACGATTCTGAGAAGACATGAGTAGAATGGAATAGAAAGAAGGGGGTATCTGTCTTAAAACAGGCTGGTGAGCAACACAATTCCTTGTTTTGTCTCAGACTAATCGTTTTCTGGCTTGATTCCACCAGACGATTATAAAGATTTTTTTTTTCTTCTCGCCCTGTCAAAATTTTTTTTGTTTCTGCGATTTATTTTTCATTCATTATCATGAACTGGAAGAATAGAATTTATTTTCTAAGTATGAAAAGAATATAAAATATTAAAATTTAGTATTACAGGTATATATAAACTCCAATATTTTATTTCTGTTTTTTCTTTCAGTTTTTGAAGATAAATTTTTAATTATAACGCATTAATTATTGCATTAAGTAAAATTTTAATAAATAATATTTGTATTTACATTTAAGAAATGTTCAACCTTTTGCCATTGTCCCTAATTTTTAGTACATTACCTGGAACACTTTGTTAATTATAGAATACTTAATAATATTATATATCCATAGCCCGGCGTTGCATGGGCTTTTTCGAGTATAAAACTTTTTTTTTTTTTACCAGAAAATTTTTTTCTTTCCCTCTTGACGTCAGTGCTCCCTGGTTATTTCCATATCTATATTCCGAAAATTACATTTCGCTAATTAAAAATTCTTTACACCTTGTTCTATTTTTAGACCCAAAAGAGGAGGAGAAGACCCTTGCTAGCAATTCAAATGATGGAAATACGTAATTTAAGGATGTATAAAGTTTTAATTTTTTTAAACATTTGGATCTTAAGCTAAAGCTTTTAAATTTTATACCTTGATAACAAACAGGATAACTTTTTATAAGAGAATAAAAAACATGGAAGGAAGAAGTTGTAGGAATAAAATCTTGTCTCGTCCCAGAGGTCGCGGGTGTGGGAGGTTTGAAGGAAGAAGCAGACATGATCTTAAAATACCGAGTTTTATATAACCCTTAAATTTTTACGAAATGCTTTTTTTATAAATTAACTTTGGGGGCAACGAGAAATCTTAACCCGAAATCAGATAACTAAATTGTCAACTACTTATCTTCATTAAAGCTTCTAGAATGATCCTTCTTGAAGCCTGATAGTATGGTGAGGTCCATGTATGGTTACTTAATCACTTCCTCGACGAATTCTCCGTCAAATATTAATCTTAAAATGCGCGACCACCAGTCGCTGTCTACTAACTCTTGAAATTCAGCTTAACCATCAACGCTTAATCATTATCTCACATACTCAATGACTGGCACTTAAATAGTAGTTACATTTGTATAAATCAAGTCATCTCTGTAGAAAGGGGCTTTTGAACTAAAATACCTGTTAAAGAATGACGATAAGTAGAAGACCCGAATAGAACCCATCAAAACTTAAAAAATGCCTATTAGTAAAATCATTGAAAAAAATTTAAATCCGCAGTATCTTTGCTTAAAACACAGATAATAAAGTAAATCTGGCGGGAAAATGATTCAGCTAGGCGTTTTTTCCGAGAGAATAATTGGAGAACCAACTTAGGTATGTGTTCTCGTCTCTTAATCATAGTTCAAGATTACAAAGTCCATTGCCAATAGTTCTCGTTTTGCTTCTAAATGTAAAGTTAACAAAAAATCTGCGTAAAACAAATTCTGTTACGGAAAAAAGTACTTTCAACTTGAGTCAAAAGTTCGAAACATAAAAGTGGATAGTTTTCTTTTATTTTTAAATATCAAAGGAGCAAAATGGAGTTGACCAATTTTTATAACAGACATTTGAACGTTGTTCAAAGTATTGTAGTTTGGTGTCCTGCCTGTACTTTGGAGAGCAATATGGTATTTGCGTACTATACGATCGATGATTTCGCCAACTGAAAAGACATCGCCAAATCTTATTTGCGAAGAATGTGTCTATATAAGCGTGTGAACAGTTTTCCACTAATGGTTCTATACCGCTGCAATTGGTGTCGTCTTTTCATTTGAGGAACTGGTCGATGATATAATACGTAAGTACCTGTAATTCTAATAGAAAGATCTTTTTTTTTAAAAAATTTAATGTAGAAAAAATTAAAAGCCTTAGTCAATTTCTTAAATGTAAGGATTTTTAAGGTTAAATATTATACATCTTAATCTAAATATAAAATTTTAAATTTATTTAGTTTGTAATGCATAAGAATCTGTAAAACTTTCGAAAAAAATTGTCTTTAGTCACTATGTAAAACTAAAGCTCATGAAACAACATAAATTATCGTTTATGTATTAGAAGTGTACTTATAAAGAAAGTTAAAAATATAAAAACAGAAAGCCATTTAGAAATGACAGAAAAATTTATTTAAAATCTCTAGAGAAATATAATATTCTCAAAGATATGGATAGCGTTAATAAATAGGAAACTATGCACATTTTTTTAAAAAAAATATTAATTTAAACTATTCCAAAAAATATATTTTAGTTACATGTAAACATTTCATCCTTGCATCAGATAAATCTCCTTTGTAATTAAAATATATGTTCTTCTATAAATAGATAAATATAAACTAAAATTTATAAAAACAGACCCTCAGGGAAGATTAAAGTTATTTTTAAAAAATATAATACAACAGTACATCTAAATTTAAAATACTTCTATTATGAGTTCAAACATTTTAGATGACATTTTTCAATTTATTCATTCATATTTGACTCTATATAACAATTTATTCTGATCTGAAAAATAATTTATTTTTTATTTTTAAGTCATAAGTATTAGGAATTTTTTAATATTATAAACAGAAAACTAAACCTAATATCTAAGTTTTGAGTTTCAATACGAAATATTATAAATTGCTGTTTGATGATTAAAATGCTGATGGAAAGTGTACTATTAACAAGAGATTGAAAAAAAATTCTACAGACTACGGATCATATGTTGCTAGTGATAGTCTAAATAAGAGATTAAATATTAAATACGAAACAAAAAATGTAAATATACTTTATATTTCACTTTTCATAATTAGTACCTGTCGTATTGAATGAATAATATTGCTGTCTGGATAATAACATACGTATTTGTTATGACAAAATTTTCTTAAATATATGGGGAAAGCAGTAAAAATACATTTTCATATTTTAAAAAAAATGAAAGCAATCTATATTACTAACGTTTTTATGATTAAATAATTTCTTTGTGATATTTGTTTCTTTAAAATTTATAGATATTTAGTTGATTAAAAGGATGAAAATTTTAATTAAATAATCAATATATGTGGCAATGGCAATATTTTCCCAGTACATTATCAAATAAAAAAAAACGATAATTTACATTTACAATCAGCAGCAAAATTTATAATGGTATATTAAGAACTTTACACATTCATTCAGTGAGGTGAGGGGGGGGGGAGACAGAATTTTTAACAGCCCGCTAAGAAAGTCAGAAAGCCAAATATAGACAGAAAATGTTTTCTACATTTGCGTCAACAAATATTTGTGAGAAAAGTGTTTCTAGTAGGAAAATCAACTAAAGTAAATATCGATGCATGTGGGCTGAGGCTGACTTATAGGCTATGAAGAGAATTTCAACAAATAATCTTACTCGTTATTTTTAAATAAATTGCGTAAAAAAGTATATTTGTTTCGTTAAGGCTCTGCACAGTACTCTACAAATTTTTCAGAAATACCGAAAAAAGTACTTTTTGCATTTTATTGTGATCCATATTATTGGGAAGACTTCCAGTAAATTTTAGATCTGATAACAAATTAGTTTTTAAGATATTTGAAGTTTTCTGAGCTTAGGGTTTGGTTTCGGTTTCATTTTAAAGCATTTTTCTACTCTTAAATTGAATTAATTAATACTATCTCTGAACACAATCAACTCTTTCAGTGTGAAATTGTTATTCACTTCAATTTTCCGTACTAAATTCATTTTTGCTTGATTCTGTTTAGAGCAGCGTTTCTTAAACTGTGGGGCTCGCCCCCCTAGGGGGGCGCGATAGCTCTACAAGGAGGGGGGTGCGAGCATACCGAAAATTCGAAAACAAAAGATTATTTTAAAAGATATTAATTTACTGAAAGTAAACAAACAAAATACATTCTGACATAATAAAAATTAAAATACACTGATATAATACTCATAAATGTATCAGAACACTGTACAATGTATTTTATAATTAGTTTAACAATACTAAGTTAAGAACAAGTTTGATAATTACCAGTAACCCCATGGGCTTGTATTCACACTTATCTTGATAATTTGTACGTTTTATAATTAATCCCTGAAATGCCGATTAAAAGTTACGCGATTCGCTCCCCAATGCCACCATTTTCCACGTAGACTCGTGAATGTGATGCTTTTTGGGGGGAAGAAAATCCTCTGGACTAGATAATATCTTCGCAAACACTGTCAAGGTTCTTTTATTGCATTCCAAAGCCTTCGGCATAATTTTAGGGATAGCATTGCTCAGAAAAGATCTATTTCGGAAAGACGTATATATACGTCCGAGGCAATAAACACTTTGGGTGAGCGAGAAGTTTATATACGCCGGTGTCACTTAAGAGAACAGTCGTATTGTAACATTAGAGTTAAAGAATAGTATTGTTACATTCAATAGATTGTCATTGTATGGAGGGGGGCGATGAAACTTATGATTCAATATTAGGTCGCGAATATTGAAAGTTTGAGAAGCACTGGCTTAGAGTTTTATGAGTTCTCATAATAACTAACTAAGATTTTTTTCAAAGCCAATTTTGTTTTAAAAAACAGTTTAAATAATTTAGAAGGTTTTTTTCCTGTTAAGAAAATGATACGGCCAAAACGTTCTCAGTTTTCTATGAGAAACTATGTTTGGAAGAGATGGAATACTACTGAAATGATATACCTAAAAAACAGCCCTTCATTGACACTGCAACAAGACCACAACAAGATAATATAAGTATTATCTTGTAGTCTCTTATATACTGCAATAAAAATACAAGCATTGTGCAGATAAAGCTGAATATTTCAATGACGTGCCAAACTACATTATAGTAAACACATAGTAGTACTATATTACAGGTATTCGAGTTCTTATTGGACGATTTTAAACTTCCCAAATTTAAAACTAAAAAAATTAAATTTTATTTACAAACCAGGAGATTTTTTAAGTATAAGTTAGTATCATTATTATGTTGTACATATAAATATAAATGTTTTATGTTTCAAGACTTTTGTGAAAATATTTTGTTATGATTGGGCTGAATAACCTGTCGTCTTAACAAACACTATCAATAATAAGCAAAAATATATTTTTAGTTACGAAATTTTTTTTCAGTCATAATTAATTGAAGAAAAGTTTTGATATAGAACATAAGTTGGAAAAGAACATATTAAGAAATTAGAGCTATGCAGTCATTATAAGTTTTTGTTTTATGCCTTTACAAACTTTATAAATGCGTTTTTCTCAGACTTTTAATTTTAAAGATGTAAGTGTTTTCTAATCCCCAAGGCTTTTTTTCTGTTCAAGATAGTCTTAATCTCTACTCCCAAACGTATGTTCTATTAAACTTAAAATGGATTTAGGTCTGAAATCTCTAGTTAGTTTTTTAGAAAATCCTAAAGTTAACTTTTTTAAAAATTTGTGTTCTTTCCAAGTTTAGCTAGAAAAATAATTATTATAAAACAACAAGGGAACAGATTTTTAAATTCCTACTAACCTTTGTTTGCAATAATCTAAGAAACACAAATAGCTTAAAATGATAAAAAAAAGTTTTAAAAACTAAGCATTGTATAAAAGTTTGAAAAAAATTCTTTATTTTTTAAAATTGTAAAATAATGGCTGTTTAAATTGACTTTTTGCTTTCAGTATGAACTTGATAATATATTATGAATAGAAAACATAAATTATTTTTACTGTTACCGTCTCCAAAATTTTTTTGTGTGAAGAAAAGTACTGTGTAGCCTTAAACTGATTCTAAAATTAAATATGCTGGTACCTATAGGTATGAAATAAGCACAACAAATAAAATGAATAAATATACCCCTTTTTTATTTAACTTATATTTATTAATTTTTATATAGTAATGTTTACACCTTTTCTGAGATGCAATCATTTCAAAATAGTTTACCTCTCTGGCATGCGCCTCTTTTACTTAGTGGTGTTGAAGCCAAAGCAATTGCCCATTCCTGATTTAGTAGAAGAGACAATTAGCCGTAAAATAACAAATAAATCTATTTTCAAAAATTGAATTCCACTGTCTACATTTGACCTTTTTGTATTATTTTTTCAGCAGTAAGTTCAAACACACAATGATTTACATTTGTACCCCCGGCAACATAAGTTACGCTGCAATGGTATGATAAGAGTTTCCTACAAACATCAAATGGATGACATCATCTGCGTATAACGTATAGAAAGTAATCTAAATCCATCCTCAAACAATTTCATAATCTACATTTGTGACACTTGCTTTCCGCACTTGTTGCGATAGCTGTATATCACGTGATCAGATTGTTCGTTCAAAATTTTAAAATTTGCAAAAAAAAAAAGAAGAAATGTTGATAAAAATAGGAAATCGGTTTTTAAGAAAGGCCTCACAAGAAAGTCTGATTTTTTTAGTGGCAAAAAAAAACAAAAACCTTTTTAGTTAAAAATATCATCAGTAGAGGGCACTGACAATCCAAAACACAATGCACAGGACAAGAGTACGCTACATTCATTTACTCTTGCAGTAAAAAATGTTCAACATGGTCTCCAGAACACTGTCGGATACAACTAAGGTGACTCTCAATGCCTATAACAGCTGAATGCAATTTTTTGGAATGAACTGCAAAAACCTCACGACTGAAAGTATCGTTGACTTTAGTTCCATCACACACACACACACACACACACACAAGTGAATTCAAATAACCCCACAACCAGAAGTCGACCACAATGAGGTTGACTAAACGTGGTGGACATGTGATCTTCTAACTTTGATCAATAAATATTCCTCACTAAAGGTGGTCAGTTATTAGGAATCATTTTAAAAGACACCGGAGCTTGTTTACTTTGTTCTACTTTCCACATTTTTGCAGGGGATTTGAAAAGTTTCCGTGACTTTTAATCATTTTTCCTATTGATTACTACATAGAAAAAGTTTTATGGTTCTAGGTTAATTACGAGTGATTTTGCAACTAAATACATCTAGACCCTCCGCTGGTATCATTTCGACATCAAGGCAATTTATCATTAAGCTGTCGTTCAACAAAACATAGTTCACTATATAAGCATATATATCTCGTAAAACAAACTTCCCAATGTCCTATCGCAATTTTTTTGACCTTGAATTCAGTGTTATTGAGTTCATAGGGGGGGGGAATCAATTATACTAAAATCGTTGTGTCTAAGTGTTTAGTCACGTAGTATTTCCTTATCTGCTCACAAAAAAAATCATTCTATTTTCGAACTTAGTGCAGAGCAGACACCCTGAAGCGATCGTTCTCAGAAAAGGTCTAAGCCTTGATGAAATAGCTAATTCCTTGTGAGAGCTTTCTGACAATGAATCGGCTCTAATTTAGATTCCGATGAAGACATAAGATTGAATGGAAGACTGCGACGAATCTGAAGAAAGTTAAGGTGTAATTGATAATATTCCAGTAAATCCTGATATGTATGTCGCTAGGGACGGTACAAAAACGATAAAGCGTAACAGTAATGTTCCTGGCAGATTTGCGACTTGAAATGTTCAGCGACAAAGCAGTGGTCCAACAAGTTTCGCAAAACACAGTATCAACGCCAGTTCTTCATGATATATAAAGAGTCATAATATATGATAATTGCATGAAATAATATTAAAAAGTCTTAACACTACATCCTACTGAGCAGTAGTCCTGAAATTATTTAATTAAAACAATTATATTATATGTTTCATATCGCGGTATCGCGAAATAAAACCGATGGACGTTTTTGGGTAGTCGAAACCCCAGACGTTCTAGTGTTATCTGAATTAGCAGAGTATGGAAGTGCGCCATTTTGCATGAAGCTTATTACAGATACTGTGCACATAACTAATAATATTTTTGCTGCTAAAAAATTCAGACTCTCTTGTGTGTATGAGCCTGTTTCTTGTAAATTGCACTCCTTTGTCATAATTTCTTCTTTTTTTTCATTATTTTTTACAGTTTAAACGAACTTTTGGCTGACCCAGTAGTGTCCAAATATCCCATTCTTCTCTAATTGACAAACTTCTGAAGACACGGCTGAATCAGAAGATACATCTGAAATCCAGCATTCGAATTTATTCGAAATGTCATTGCCTAATATATGCATTCATTCAGTGGATGACCGCCAATCACTTGTTTTATTTCCTCTAACCCTAGCGTGCATCATATTATCCTTCACGAAAATAGTAACATTCCAAAATGAGTGTCTCTAAATTGGAGAAGTATCGTCTGCGTTGAGCTAAATGGAATTTTAACGCGGCATTTTCTGAATCGATCCAGAACTCTCGGGGAATGGGTTCTATTAAGTCGGATTTTAATTTTGTCTTCCTTACGAAAGTAATTTATCGTAATTATACGACTTGGGTATCTAGTTCTTAATCGATTAATTAATTTTTATTGCTCAGTTTGGGGGTAGGAGAGGATTTGATAGTGCTTCGGGATCGCTAGATTAATGAAGTGTGTTTGAGCCGCACACAATGTGACCGCATTTCTAGTGCCTAAAGGGAGGTCGTTGGTTTCTGCTTCGGTGATTTCACGGCAATAAAATTATCCAATCATATCTGAAGACTTGTGTATGTGAACAAATGATTTTTTTTATTTTACTACAAACTTTTTTTAACCATTGCTATTTTGTTTTGTATTAAGCCATTCCATGATTTTATTACGAAGTGCATTTGTAACTAAGGTGACTGGTTAGGTTCTCAAATCTAGGATTTGTAATAAGCGTATAAATTAAAAATGTTTAGTGTTTAGTGTCAGTTGAATAAGAATATACATATAAATTTGTTTTAAGAATGTTGTTACAAGAAAAAAAAGAATATTTAAATGCATTTTTTGGCAAAAAATTAAGGAATGCGTATTTTTAAAACAATCTCCTTTTATGAAAAATGCTTCAAAAATAACAGTTGTTGCATATATGCATAGCTAAATTTCCTATACAAAAGTTGAGCTAGTTTTTTTAAGAAAAATTTCATATTCTTTTCAGAGTTACGATCAATTGAAATAATAACGGATGTTTTTGTTAAAATTTCTTTACTCTGATATAAAAAAAAAATGTAAATAAATCCCCTTCTAAATTGTATTTATTTCGATTATGTGTTTTATGTTATTATGTTGAACTTAAAAATTATTAAGTATTATTTGTTCCTTTATATATCCCCGTCTGTATTATTTTACCCTAAAATCAGAAGAAATATGTACAGATTTTTTCCTAAAGATGCATAACTAATTTACAATAGTTATTTATTCGAACTTTCTATTTAATTGTTAAATATAGTAATGAATAGTAGATCTCAGCGATACATAGTTATGGGATGGGACTATTTAGAAGAATATTAGGATAACTATCATTAATATTTCAACTACGTTAATGTTACAGGACTTTTCACAGAGTTTTATTGTACATTTTTGCTAGTTTATTGCAAAAAACATCCCCCCCTTTTTTTTAAAAAAAATCAAAGCATTAATTCTATAAATGTGCATGTGCGTATTTTGTCGTCAGATGCAAATAGTAACCAGCGATAAAAAGAAATGACGTTTGTAGAGCGGAAAATGAATATCAAATTTTGCAGAAAGTATATTTTGTAGAGTGCTATACGGAGACTTACGAAATAGTGAAGCATATACACAGCAATGACAAATTATCGCGAACGCAAGTTTTTGAGTGGCATTGACATTTTAAAACAAAGAAAACATCGAAGACGATGAACGCTCTGGACGTCCGGAGACTTCCCGCACCACTAAAAGCATTGAAAAGGCTTCGTAACGAAGAAAAAGGCATCAAACAATGACAGGGTGAAAACGAAAACAACTGTTTTGCCACATCCTCCTTGTTCCCCTGATCTCACCCTCTGAGACTTCCAGAACTGGCACGTTGCTTTCAGGGTCGTCAATTTCAATTTGCAGATGAAATTAAAAGTGCATCGCAAGCTGAAATAAAGGAGATAACTAAAAGTGAATTCCAGATATGTTTCAATGACCTTACAAGTGATGTCAAAAGTGTGCTTTTGTTTTAGGGTCTTATTTCAAAGGATGATGTGTTTTAGCAATTTAATGGTTAATATTTTTTAAGTTATAGACTCATTCCCGGAACTTTTGAATCCTATCACCGATCTGTATATATATAAATAATATTCTACATACAAGCAGAAACTGTCATTGTGTTCAAATTGTAATTTTACTGATTTTCTGATAGGCAAACAAAAAAAATGCTAAAATTGTCCTCTACTTAACATTTATTTAACTACTTTTGTGATTAACATAACTGAAAACTAGTTTAAATATTAAAACTCAGTTAAAACTTTTTCGCTTACTTAACAATACCTTAACTAACTTTTCATCCGGGTCATAAAAAGAGAAAAACACAGCTATATTTCACCACACACGGACTATTTCTATTTCCTCAAGAATTTTATGACAGCGGCAAATCCGATAAGAAATTCTAAACATATCCCTCGATAAGATCTAATTTCTGGCAATATACATTCATTGGATTCGTTTCTTTATCTTTATCAAGTTCCTTTCACTTGGATGGGAAAAGGCAGAAAGAAGTTTTAATTAAATCTCGACGTTTATTTACACTGGAGCGTTGAAAAAGGGCTTCGCAGTAAAGCTTTTAAAGGATTGATCTAAAAAAGAAGTGTTTCTTTTTCCTTTTTGGCTTACAGTTATATGAAGATCGAATATGGGAAAACTATATCTCAATTAAATTCAATAAATATTCGTCCCAAAAAAGTATATGATTGATTAAAACTTATTTAATAAAAGTTTTTTTTGTTTGTTCTTTCGTTAAACATAGCATTTGATCTGTATGTCTACTGTGTTGGAGTCACGATAACTTTCATGTTGCGTTACCCAAAATTGTAAATTTTGCCAAAAATTGATAGTTTTTTTAATCTTATTTTATATGCTATCTTATTCGCTTTATAAAAATACCTAGTTTATTATTTTCAATTCACAAGAATTAAAACTACAAGTGTTTTAGTAAAAGCAGATGCCACTACTTTAAGCAAGTTGTCATCCTTTAAGCAAGATATGTTATACTTTAAAACGCGTTTTACTCGAAATGTGTTTTTTTTTCTCTAAATTCTCAAAAAGGGATAGCGATTGTTTAAAACGTTTTGAAAATAATTAACTGTGAAATTTTTTGTGTATGTTCTGTATAATAGTAGAAGTGTTTTAACCTTCAGATTTATCAATCACTGCTTTATTACGGACTTTACGGTCCCTTATGTTACTATAATCACGGTTTTTAAGCAATTTCCTATAATAACTAAGATAAAGTGCTCTAGTTTTTATTAAAAATTAAAATATGTTTTATCCTAAGGGTCAATTCAAAATGGTATAGCAAAGCAACATATCAAATTTGAAAAATTGAAATCTTGTTCATAAACTTTTTGTCCAGGATCCCGTTTATGTAAATTTTGACCAAATTTTTCCCATTTTACTAATAATAATTTATTTTCCTCTTCTTAGTTTTAGCATATTTTTCTTAAAGTGTACTAAATAAATCTAAAAATCACCATATCTCCATTTTTTAAAAAAAAAATGCTGTCGCAAGTACCTTAATATAAGGTTTTTTTTGTTGTTGTTAAGCTTATCATTCCATTTGCATGGCTAAAGTGTTGGAGTCATTCGATTGACAATGATAATTTTAATGCCGCATTTGTTAATTTTTAATTTTTAAATTTGTTTTATCCAAACACGCGAAATTTATTGTTTAGAAATATTTTCAGCACAAAAATAATTCCTTTAGCTGATATATGTGGTTCGCCATTATTTACAAAAATACAATTTGAATACTTCAGAGGCTGACGACGTTCGGAACCGTTATTTTGTACAAATGAACAATTTTAGATATTTAGTGTAAGTTGAATTATGGTATACATATAAAGTTGTTTTAAGAATGTAATTACAAGAAAAAAAATACTTAAATGTAATTGTTTTGTCACAGAGTGAGGAAAGAGTGGTATTTGTTAAAAATATTCTATTTTAGTTAAAAATGATTCCATAATAATATTGTGCTTATAAAGAGCCAATATGTCTCAACAGAATCTGAACAAGGATTTTTGAAAAAAAATCGAATTATTTTCAGAGTTACGATCAATTTCAACTTTATAAATATTGTTTTTTTTTTGTTTAGTTTCTCTACTCTGATGTTTTACAATGTAAAAAATTTTATTTTTTAATTTTTAAAAAAAAAATCCTATCTGATTTTCTGTAGAGTAGTCTTAGCTGTATATAAACAAAACATTATTAATATTGAAATATTTCTTTCATAAAGAAGGATGTTTTGAAAATGAGTCATTCTTACTTTAGTTATCGCCCAAAAGTTGCATTCAAATTTCTCTTTGTTGTAACAACAACTTAAAATAATTTTATATGTGTATTCTAATGGAAGTGACACTAAATATCAAAAAGAATTTCAATTATGCTGGTTTTCGAAATCACGATTTCGGTCATTGTCGGATAATTTAGTTTCAAGCTCAACATTCATTTTACAGTGAGTCTTCACAATCTATGGCCCGAACACGCTAAATATATTCAGTTGAAATATTTTCAGCACAAAATACCTATAAGTGCGTCATTATTTAAATAAACACTGAATGGAATACATCCCTGTTAATGTCTCTGAAAATATAAACACTAAAGTACTTCATTATTTAAATAAACATTGAATGGAATACATCCCTGTTAATGTCTCTGAAAATATAAACACTAAAGTACGTCATTATTTAAATAAACACTGAATGGAATACATCCCTGTTAATGTCTCTGAAAATATAAACACTAAAGTACGTCATTATTTAAATAAACACTGAATGGAATGCATCCCTGTTAATGTCTCTGAAAATATAAACACTTAAGTACGTCATTATTTAAATAAACACTGAATGGAATGCATCCCTGTTAATGTCTCTGAAAATATAAACACTAAAGTACGTCATTATTTAAATAAACACTGAATGGAATACATCCCTGTTAATGTCTCTGAAAATATAAACACTAAAGTACGTCATTATTTAAATAAACACTGAATGGAATACATCCCTGTTAATGTCTCTGAAAATATTTTATAGTTTTAATTCAAAGGCAAATATGGGTACTTACTGGTAACAATGGAAAATATCTCAGGAAAACCGAAAAAACAATCCTTTTCGTAACATTTTAACAAAAGTACCGAATTCTTGTTTATGCATTAAAAACATTTTTATGCTGATCCCATTCTATATTACTCATGATATTCTGAAAACCAAAAAAAAAAAAAAAAAAACCGAAACCAAAGAAACAATCATTTTCGTAACATTTTAACAAAAGTACCGAATTCTTGTTTATGCATTAAAAACATTTTTATGCTGATCCCTTCTATAGTACTGATACTTTTCTGATCACGAATTTTGGTAAACTACATTATTTTTAAGTTATCAAAAAAACTGTACGCTAAGAAAAGTGCGATACAAATGAAATTGAATGCATCAAAACAAATTGGACATATACAAGTTACATTCATTTATAAAAAAACGTATTGAGAATCGTCGTTATCAATCCAATATTTGCTATGTGCACTTTTTGGAGATTTTGACATTTTACCTTTTATGAAATTTACCCACTAAATTTTCGTGTAAAAAGATTGCTATGTGACTCAAAGCATCATACGGTGAACTGTGGTCGCTAAAAATATCCTAATATACACAACCAGAATAACAATATTGTCAAATAAAAATATCTCAACCCCAAAAGTTATATTTTTTGCACATAGCAGCTATCGGTTTGACAGCGACGCATATATGTTATGATAACATTATTTTCAAAATACTACATAATTTATCGTGAAAGTACAATTAAGTTTATGAATAAACGTACAATAATTTCGAAATGTTTTTAAAGTATTTCTAAAGCTATCGTCGTGGAAATGGGATTTCGCATCTTAAATCTGTCGTGCATGAAGAAGTTTACTGCACATTAAATGAGTTTTAAGTATCCATATTCGAAGAATATGGGATGCCTTCCTCCGTGTAATCTTTGTCATTTCAAGGAAATTGAATATTATTTAATGTACAGTATCATACGTTTCTTTAGAACAGAAACAGAGCTGAAAACATTTATTTCTCAGCAGCAAACAAATTAAAAACTTAAATGTAAGGAATGTTAGGCAAAAATACTTCTTTATTTTCATCTATTTAATATAAATAGTATTAAATGTCCGTCTATGTGTTCCTTATAATTAGACACCCTGATTTTACGAGCACTGAGATCAGATGAAAGAACATAATGATCCCATTCTGCCCGTAACAGTTACATTGATTATTTCGTAATTTGTTTACAATGCAACAAAAAATGTCAAAGAAATTTTCCATTCTACTCTCTTCTGTAAAAAATATGCAAAAATACGTGTAATATGTTCGTGCCATTAATGAATTATGCATTACATGTAACATACTGACATTCTAGAGCATAGGTTCCCAAACTTTTTTGAACTGGTGCCCTCTTTTTTAGTAAATATTTTGCTACCGCCCCCTTATCTAATGAATATTTCTCGATATCGCCCCCTCCCACTTTAGAGAAATAAAAGTACACATAACACATGGTGAAAACAAGAGTTAAGTTTTAAAAAAATATCCTATTACTAATAGAATATATTTTTTAAATTTTTCTAAGGCCCCAATTTATTTACTTATGAGTCTGAAATAGCTATTGACACATATATATTTAAATGTGAAAAA
Organism: Trichonephila clavata; assembly: GCA_019973975.1. NCBI lineage: Eukaryota > Metazoa > Arthropoda > Arachnida > Araneae > Nephilidae > Trichonephila > Trichonephila clavata. The sequence goes on along the minus strand of BMAO01006112.1, from coordinate 70,360 downwards.
GTGTAATATATTTAAATGTGTAATAAATAATTATTTTAGTCATAGATAGGATATTGTTGAAATTGAAACGCGCGCTATTGAATCCCTTCATTTAAAAGAGTGGAGTAAAAGTTTTTGCTTATCTGTTATTAAGACAGGTAGGGGTTTGATGATATGAAGTAATTCGTAATAAAAAAAAACTATTGCTCTTAAAATAAATATAAATTGACAGTTTCAGCCTTTAAAGAATCACACTTTAATTCTTGGTTAACATATTTAATTATGTTTCTTGGATAATATACGAAATGAACTGCAGTGGATGAAACATGTTTCCTACTGCTCACAGACAAAGACAACACGTGCACTACAGAAATTAAAATGCATTATATCATTCAATTTAATATAGGTCTGAATGTAATGTAATCTTTAAGTTTTTCATCCACTTCTCGAACTACCGAAATATATAAATTTTTGTACATGTGATATAGAAATGATTTATAAATTCATACACTCAACATACGGTAAACAGTATTGAAGTTTACTTTTGTTGGAACAAAAGCAGCGTGTATTTTTTTAGTCTTTTTAGACTATATTTGGTTAATCTACCCAAGCCCTTTCGTGGCATCTCAATGCCCCCTAATTTTCTCTGGGTCTTCTACTGCCCCCCTGAAAGCTTCAAACGCCCACACGGGGGCATTACCGCCCACGTTGAGAACCTAAGTTCTAAGTATTGTATTAAAATAATTTTGATTACCGTGCGCAACTCGATATATTCACAATAATTTTTAGCTTTAATTAAAACACTTTAACTCTTTTTCTTATTTTTTTTAAAAAAAAGTATATGTAGTAATTTTTTGTATTACTATTTGTGCGGCGTTCACAAATAAGCTCATGGACAGTTTCTCTTAGTAAGTATTCGCTGGGTAACTAAAAAAATATTAGATAGAATAATAAACATAATTTCAACTTTACTAATAAAAAAAATAACAAAAAGATTTCAGTATGACATTTGGAAATTTTTTCCTTTATCCTATGCAAGATCTGCCTTAAAAGATTTTGTATGCGGTTATATCATGAAATTTCCGGAACTATTACACAGAAGAACTTGAAAACTAGCACACGTGTTCTAAGAACCGTTTTTTTCTAGAAAGCGTTGGGGTTACCGGGATGTTATAACTAAAAAATTAACGTTTTTGAACTATTTGGCCTTCAGACATGAACATATGTAAGCGTGTTCTTTGAATTAAATAGAGATCGTCTAAGAAAGGGTACCGCGGGAATCTACAACCAAACAGAATTGTAGGAAGCATTATAGGTAATGAATTCCCATTTTGAAATTAGTAGGCTTACTGACTTGAAAATTGGTAAGCATTGTTTTTTTTGTTTTGTTGAATGGAGATCTTCTAAGAAGTTTTAAGGGGTCTGAGGGGTGTTAATTTTGTCAAGAAGGGTTAAAATATAAAAAAATTCAAACAGGTATACTTCTTTTAAATTTAAATTAAATAATTCGAATATTTTACACGTTATTTACAAAAGATTACGGTTTCAAAAAAATACAAAATGTTTGAAATATAATCAGAATTTTAAAAGTTATAAGCATATGTAAATAAGAAATAATTTTTTAGTAAATGTTAAGAAATTTTTGCGTTGCGCACGCTATCTTCTAAAATAGTAGCCTTTGATGCATAAAACGTTATAGAATAAAAAATATATCATATTTTATAAGCCCTAGTAAATTATAAGAATAATATATCTTTTGTATTTCAACATATTTGAAAAATATTGAAATTTTTTAAAAAAATTTTGAAAATATATATTTTTTTAATTTTTTAAAAAATATAATTTATTATTCTATTGATTTAAAATTACTACGGTGTAATAAGGATACATTTAACTTTATAAATCAACTTATTGCTAGTAATTAAAATTACTACTTTTGAAAATGGCATGCGTGCCGTAAAATCTTAATTAATATTTCTTATAGAAATATTTCTTATTTTCATATGCTTATAATTTTAAAAATTATGATTATATATATTTTAAACATTTTACACTTTTCTGTAGCCCCATTCCTTTATAAATAATGTGTAAAAGATTCGAATTATTTAATTTTAATTTCAAAGAGTTATATGTATTTGAATGTTGTTTATATTTTCAGCCCTCAGAAAAAGTTAACTCCCCTGAGACCCCTAAACCAATAAGATTGGATATAGGTTTAGCGGAAATAGACACTGAGAAAGAAGGATTTTCGGAGTGTAATAGTTTATTTCATTTGTTTTAGAAATTCATGCCCTGTCCTCTAGAAATTCAAGAAGCTAAATTAATAAAAATATTTTTCAAAACAATCGAAAGTTTAATACCAGGGGGGGGGGGAGATTTTGATATCTCTCTAAAATTTAAAATCAATATATATTCATTCAATATTATGAAATGCCCAATGAAGCGAGAATGCATTTTATGTCTCTTACTTGATTATTTAGAGCCGGGGTGGGCATTAAGTCGATCGCGATCGACAAGTGGATCGCCAAGACAATTTGGAGTGACCGCCTGAAGATTAGTCGTTAGTAATTGTATACGGAAATATTCAAGATTGGCTGACAGTACACAAATTAAGTATTCTATTGAGTGTAATTACAAGAACTAACTTAAGATGGAAATGTTTTATTTTTTAATGCGTTTTGAATTGTTTGATAATAAATGCATCATTAGATATTATATTTGTGGCTATTATTATTATGTTTGTATTTTGGGTTTTGCTTTAAAAGCGGTTTCAAATAAAGTGAGTTTTTCATTTTATTTACGTAGGTAAGTACACATTACGTATTTATTATTGTTATATATTGTTGACTTTTTCCTTACCTCACCACACCTACGACCCTGGGCAGTGGGCGCACTCGTGAGTTTTTAAAAGGGGGAGGGGGGGCGCGGTGGACCAGGTTCCGATGTCTGCCATTTTCATATCCTACCCCAATACGCTGCCAAACATATATATGTATATATTTTCCTTTTGTAAGTTATCGGGAACAAAAAACAGTAAGAAATAAATTACTAAATAAACAATTAGCATTAATTAATAACAAATATTAATTAAAAATACTTAATTAAATTTTACGAACAAAACGCATAGGATTATAATCGTTCGAAAAAAAAATCTTGGGCTATGGAGGACGGTCCGGTCGACCCCCCCCCCCTTTGTGACTACCACTGATAGTGGGTGGACCGCAACATCTTGAAAAAAATTAGAGTAGCCCGTACCTTGGAAAAGTCTGTCCACCCCTGATTCAGAGGAATTGATACATTTAATTGCCACTTTATTATTGTTGTTACACTACAAAATTATGGTTGATTTATGTCTGTCGATGATTTTTATTAAGTTAGTTTAAAGGATTTTATAATTAAAAGATAATTCGTAATTTCCATTGTTAAATAATTAAATCCGCAGTTATTAAATTGCAAATGTAAACATGCTATTTTTTCTATATGCAAAAACAAAACATAAATAACCGCCATAAATATGTTTTTAGAATTTTTTGAATTAGCCCATGCATTAGAAAAATAAATGTAATTTTGTACTTTTTTAAAGAGCAAAGTTCCTCGAGACCTAGTTATAATGTCGGATTCTTCTGGAAAAATTTATATAAAATCTTGCCTATCTTTGTACGGTCTTGTAAGAACTATAATAATTGGAATCAAAATTTCCATCTGGCATAACTGCAGTATATTTCATATGGCATTCAAAAGACGTCAATTAGACCTATCATTCTCACTTGATAAAATCGACAACTCAAATTACTATATTAGATCAACTCTACGATTTTACCTACCCCAAATTCAAAATCTAAAAATTTATGTGTATTTCCCTTGAGATACATAGATGTACACTGATGGGAAAGAGATATCCGAGAAAGCTTATATGAAATAGATTGGATAACTTCAGTGATCCCAACCAACAAGTTTTAACACGAATCATGCAGTCGTTGGCGCTATGTTTAATGCAATAAGTGACAACATTTATAACTAGAGGTCAGTTTCGATTTCTACGCACATACATTTCATGGTTCACTTGATGGGCCTGCAGTTGATCAGTTTGCGGTGATGGTTGGTCAGTTTCATCTTAATTTATTTCCGCATTAGTTATTTGCAGCAAATTTGAATTTTGACTAATGTATGATTTTAACATTTGTTTCTAGTTTTCTAATTTAAATGTTCAATATTTACATACAGAGTCAATGCAACACGTCAATGCATCTAAAATCGTGTTGAAAATAATTTTCAACGAATACTAATCGAAAAATCTTTATTTTTTTCGTCTTCCCTTAATTTATTTTGATACTAGCTATTAAATGCCCCGTGCGTTGGGTATGTTACGATTTAGTATAATTAAACATGCTCTATATTAAGTTATTGATATATATGTCCTAGAATTATAAGCTTCAATATTTTAGGTGATTGTATTAAAAAGTACTCTGTTGGCCCTTGTTCCTCTTAAATTGAAAAGAATAGGACTTCAATTAGTAAAAGAAACATAAAATATTAATCTTTTCACCCCCTCTCTCCTAAAATATTCTTTTTCGCATCTGCTTTTGAGGTCAAAAGGCTTTCTAAAGCCCGGAATAAAGGTTTTAAAAATTGTTGGAACGTTTTCAAAGATATTGTTAATCTAAATGGCAACATTAAGATTTTGGCAAGATTTTTCACTGTTGGTCATTGATTTTAAAATTCAGAAAACTATTGATAATCATTTTTGAAGAATATTTCAGATCAGATCTTTCAAAATGGCATTTAAAAATACTTATGCTCGGGTTATTGTAAAAAGAAATATTACTTTGCAAATATTGAAATTCTTTACAAAACTAATTTTTTCGGGAATTTACAGGGTATTACCGAATGCGACTGATGAATTCAGAGGGGTGATTATAGGCAACGCGGGGGTGACAAATCAACAAAGATTATGGGGTCACAAACCACGTTTAGTTGGGGTAGTTTGCAAAACCAGCTATGAAGGGTGTCGAGTGGAATGAAAAGGGATAATAAGAGGTAAGAAATACATTTATTAGACGTAAATCATTTTACAATACGAACGATGTATCACAGCTGGATGTTAGAAAAGCAACGATGACCAATTGCCATAGGAATTCCTTAAAGTTGAGTCCGCGTAGGTCATTGCAAATCCAGTCCCAACGGACGAAAGATTGTTGGACGCGTTCACACACGCACACACACACACGAAGTCCGTTGTGCTGGTGATGTCAGCTGAAGACACGATGATCTGTACCGTGAAATTCTCCATCATAGCCACCGGTTCCTCTTAAACAAGCGATTCCAGATAGCCTCAGAAGAAGGAATTCCAGGGAGTGTGAAGGTCAAGCAACAGGTCCACCTCATTCATTCTACCTCCCGGAGTATGTAGTATGGAGGCATGGGTACGCACCGCAATCAAAAAATGTGCAGGTGCACCAACGTTCATGAATCACACGTTCTGGCGTGCCAGTACTCCCTGACCAGTACTCAGTGATCAGTACTCCCTGCAACAACTCCAGGAGTACGTGAAGCGGAAAATAAGCTATTTTGCATCATTTAACAGTTCGGGCAGCTGGTTCAGTCTCAACATATGATCTCCGAGAATCCTTGCCCATCTATCTGATTCGCTACTGTTATCACGATTTTCATCGGCTAAACGTGGTTTGCGACCCCATGTTCTATGTTGATTTGTCTTTCCCATGCTGGCTCTATCACCCCTCTGAATTTGTCGGTCGAATTTGGCAATGCACTGTATATTGTATATTTATAATTTGCAATTACTACTATCAAATGTATATTTTGTCTAGCACTGAAATACAGTCGGACCCCGATTTAACGAATTCATCGGGACCGAATATTTTATTCGTTAATCCGAGGTTATTCATTATATTGGGTTCCAAATAAAATAAAAATTTTTGCTCTTACTTTTTGGAAGTTCTATGAGCACCTACACAAAAAATATCAATAGTTAGAAATTACACATTTTTTATTCAACAGCTATAAATACTATTAGTGAATTGTTACGCACCAGTTAACTGGAAACTTAAGAAAACTGACTATTATATGGCAGGAAATCTTATTGAGTCCTGACTTGAAATAGTTATTTTTCTACTTTATGCAGAGAAGAAAATACTGGGTTATTAGCCCCCTACTGCATAAGAAAGAGATATATTTTCGGTTTCTAAACAATGTAAAACAGCGTTTCTCAAACCGTGGGGCACGCTCTTCTAGATGGGTGTGTTAACTGTATGAAAGGGGCGCAAACATATTGAAAAAACTAAAACAAAAAATTATTTAAAAAAAATTATTAATTTACTAAAAGTCAACAAACAAAATACATTGTAACATAATAAAAAATAAAATACACATTTACACTGATGTAATACACTTATAAATGTATCAGAACAGCACAATGTATTTATAATTAACTTAACAATACTAAGTTAAGAACAACATTAATAATTACAAATGACTCCATGGGCTTGTCATATATACAATTATATACTAAAATTAACACTTATATTGATCATTTGTAGGGTTTATAATTAATCCAGTAATTACCGATTAAAAGTTACGCGATTCTCTCTCCAATGCCACCGTTTTCTACGTAGACGTGTGTATGTGATGTATTGGGGAGGGTGGAGGAGAAAAGGAATAAATAAGCAAATCTTCTGAAGTAATAAATCCTTCGCAAACTCTGTCAAGGTAGTTTTTATTGCATTTCGAGTGAATATTAACGTCGCACTGTTTAGCAACACGAGGGCTTTTGGAGACGGTCCGCGTAATTTTGAACTATTGTCAAGTGACGCTGACGGCACCTGCGCTGGCACCCCCCTCTCCTAACTTCTACTTTTAGTTCTCGACAGATTAAACGTGCATAGCGCCCCGACACGGCGGGTTTTTAGTGGTACTGGGGTCGAACGCATGACACGCTAGCCATGATCCGTTGCCTAGAGTCTAGGCAAGTGGTCTAGGCCCTAGACCACTTGGCTACCGCGGCCTTATTGCAATTCGAAGCCTTCATAATAGTATTATGGATAGCAGTGTACCAAAATATCGTACTTTGGAAAAACGTTTATATACGCTTAGGGAATTAACGCTTTGACTGAGCGAGATGTTTATATACGCCGGTGGTACCTAAGAGGTTAAAGTCGTATTGTAGCTTAGCGTCAAAACATAGTATTATTGAATAAAATACATTGTTATAGTATGGAATGGGGTGAGTGTGATGAAAATTGGGATTGAATATTAGAGTGGCAAATATTGAAACTATGAGAAGCACTGATGTAAAACATAAGAAAATGTAACCGTTTTAATAGGAGTTTCATTATTAATTTCTGCATCAGAATCGCTACCCATTGGCTCCGACAAATTATCAGTTTCCTCAACTTCAGTAGCACAAAAGAGAGTCCGTCATCAAATGGAGCATAATCGTTAAAATTTTAAAATATCCCTGCGCTGTGGAATGGGATGATAAGAAAGAAATTTCCTGTGTCTTTCTCAAGACTTACATGGATAGGCTTTACTCATGACTCATTTCTACCTGCAATGTCTAATAATGGTCTTTGTTATATCTCCTTAATTCTTAATTCCAGGGGACAGATAGACGCTTATATCCAATATATTTTTAATCAATCCAATAATTCAATTCGTTTTTTTGGCATTTTATTTTATTTTATAGACAACATAGAAGACAAGTACACATCACAAAGAACATCACATACACTGACTCTGCATGCTAAACAAAGTATATATCTCTCGGATGACTTGTAGCGCCATCTATTCAATTAAAATTTAATTTACAACAGTCTTCACTTTTTCCCATTCATATTTACTGCTTGCAAGAAAATACTTTTTCTATTCCGAACAAAAAGGATGTCATTTGAGTAAAAATCCTTTTTTTTTCCTAATACAAATTAATAAAAAAATTCCTAGCTGCTAATATAATTCGTTAATTAGGGGTTTATTATTCGTTAAATAGGGTTCTTTACCTTCATTTTAATCGGGGAAAGAGAAAAACTCGTTAAATCGCGAAACTCGTTAAATAGAGGTTTGTTAAATCGGAGTCTGACTTTGAATCATTTGCTTGCTGCTCTTTGTATCCTGACAATACGTATTCTTTGAGACAGCTAGACGTTAAATGTTTTACTTAAATAAACATTGATCTTTTAATTGAGATTCCACTTTGGAAAACTTCGTTAAATCGCGAAATTCATTAAATAGAGGTTCGTTAATTCGGAGTCTTACTATGGATCATTTGCTTACTGATCTTTGTATCCTCACAATACTTGTTCTTTGAGAAAGTTGGACGTTAAATATTTTACTTAAATAAATATTGATATTTTGATTCCCCTTTAGAAAACTTCGTTAAATCACGAAATTCATTAAATAGAGGTTCATTAATTCGGAGTCTTACTATGGATCATTAGCTTACTGCTCTTTTTATCCTCATAATACGTATTTTTTGAGATAGCTGGACGTCAAATATTTTACTTAAATACATATTGATCTTTTGATTGAGATTCCACTTTAGAAAACAACCAGATTGCTTAGTTGTTATTAAGAACCTGTAATTAAAATGTACGTGTATATGAGTTAAATCAAAAAGTCCACATTAATTTATAAAACATTTTTTAACTATACTTTTAAATACCCCTGCTAAATACTACATCAAACTCAATCATTTCAAAGCAAGTTTCAAAGATGAAACGAACTTTAAAATTATCTTTCATCATATCCGTATTTCATCTTTAGAATTAAAACATTTAAAAGGTTTTCTGTGTATCTGAGATTCAATTTTAATACTCTTAAGGATTTAATTACTCTGAATGAAGTACATGGAGGCGAAAGAGCTCAAGAGCACGATAAAACTTCAACACGATCCGATAAAAAGATTTTCTTTACAAGAATTTGTGGTGAGAGAGAGATCTACGATAAAGATGGTTACTTATTCTTTGTCACTAAAAAGTATTTACGTGTCTCTTCAGACGCGCAGATAACAGATTCTCTATAAAATGATGGTAAAATAGAATATCTAGACTCCATATTTTTAAAGTACTTAGGGATAGTTCTTAAATAAAAGTAAAGTGCATTATAGTTTTAAAAAAAACTAAAAAAACACGCTTTTATAGTTAATTGAGTTAAAAAGTAAAAAATAATTCTTATTATAAGAATAACATGATTAAAAGGGGTCTCAGGGGTGTTAACTTTTCTGGAGGGCTAAAAATATTAACAATATTCAAATACATAAAAAAATTTTAAATTAACATTAAATAATTTGAATCTTTTACACAATATTTATAAACAAATGGGGCTTCAGAAAAGTGTAAAATGTTTAAAATATAATCATAATTTTAAAAATTATAAGCATATGAAAATAAGAATTTTTTATAAGAAATATTAATTAAGTTTAACTGAGCGCACGCTATTTTCTAAAATAGTAGCTTTGGATGCATAAAACTTTATAGAATTATAAAATGTACCATACACTTTAAGCCCTAGTAAATTAAGAATAATATATGTCTTGTATTTCAAAATATTTGAAAAAAGTTTAGATTTTTTAAAAAATTTTTGAAAATATAATTTTTTTAAATATATTTTATTATTCTATTTATTTAAATTAACTATTGTGTAATAAGGATACATTTAACTTTATAAATCAACTTATTTCTAGTAATTAAAGCTAATACTTTTGAAAACAGCATGCACGCAGTAAAACTTAATTAATATTTCTTATAAAAAATTTTTTATTTTCATATGCTTATAATTTTTAAAATTATGATTATATTTTAAACATTTTACACTTTTCTGAAGCTTTATTCCTTTATAAATAATGTGTAAAAGATTCGAATTATTTAATTTAAATTTAAAAGAGTTATATGTATTTGAATATTGTTTATATTTTTAGCCCTCCAGAAAAAGTTAACACCCCTGAGACCCCTTTTAACGAGAAAATTAATATCATTGAGGTAAAAGAGTGGGGTGCTCGATATCAGCTATTATAATTTCTTACTTGTTCTACTTGGAAATGCAGAGTTAATGTAAAAATGTAGTACCCAGCACCCCACGCTTTTACTACAATGACATTAACCACTAGATTGCACAAGGTAGTCATTTTGACTGCTTTTAATTTCAATTAGAAAAGCAATTATGTATGTAATGACACAGTTTCTTAGAATTTTGTGAATTTTTGTATAGCATTTAAATGCGTTTATTAATAATCATAGTTGCCTCCTTCTCCTTCATTATATAACTGTAAATAATATAAAAAATATAAAAAATTAATTTTAAACAAATGTCTTTATACAGTAAGTATTCTTTCACAATGCAGTCAAAATGACTGCTTTTAGGCAATATAGGTTTATATTAAGTATCAGTCTTTGTAGTGTTAATTTTCTTGCTTATCATTTTATTCTTATATTATATAAAGAATTATTTTTTACTTTTTAGTTCGATTAACTATAAAAGCGTGCTTTTTAGCTTTTTTAAAATATAATTTATTTTTTATTTTTTTGTTCGATCGACAGTAAAAGTAAACGTGAGTATTTTCGTGTCTTAGGGTTGTTTCATAATCTTTTAGTTGCCATATCTGAAAATGGGAAATCGTTAATTCTGATGATCCTGATCAGGACAATGGAACCAAATTAGTAAATTATTGTTTTGTCCTCAGTCCTTGACAAGTGAGCAAAATTTCGAATTAATCTGCCCTTTTAAAGTAGGTAAAAATTGAGTTCTAAGATTCTGTTACAAACAGGTGAAGTTTATAAAAGGATGTTAAAACATATTTTCACTTAATTACTTTCAATTTAATAGCTAACCTTTGGTCTTACCGTTTTCTTACGTTAATGTTCTTCAGAAAAATGCAAAACCGTAAAATTGATTTGTGTTTATTGAACAATGAAAGTATTTAAACATTCTATAAGAGGTCTTTCTTTTCACCCTTTAAAAAGGCGTTCATTAAAACGGAGGAACATAATGAAAAAAAAAGTGATTTTCTTATTGGACTGAAGTCTTAAGAAAAGTGCATTTTAAGAAAAATGTGCTAAAATTAAAAAGAGAAAAAGAAATTATTATTACTAAAATGGGAAAAAATAGGTAAACATTGACAAAAAATAGCATAAACGTGGCCGATTCTGCACCAAAGGTTTATGAACAAATTTTCAATTTATTCAATTTAATGTGTTGCTATATTATTCAATTTTGAATTCAGGATAAGAGATATTTTCTTTTTCACAAAAACGAGAGCACTTTATCTCGGTTACTATATGAAAATACTTAAAAAGACAGTGATTATATTCACATAAGGGATTGTAAATTTTGTAATAAAACAGTGATTGTTAAAGCTAATAATTAAAACACTTCTACTATATTATACAGAACTTACAGAAAAAATTTCAGTTAATTACGTTCGAAACTTTTTTAGCAATCGCTGACCCCGTTTGATAATTTTCAAAAAATCATATTTCGACTAAAACGAATTTTAAAGTATGACATCTTGCTTAAAGTAATGGCATCTGCTTTTACTAAAACACTTGTAGTTTTTGTTATAGTAAATGGAAAATGATAAACTTGGTATTTTTATAAAGTTTATAGGATGGCCCATAAAATAAAATCATAAAAAAAATTTGTCAATTTTTGGCAAAATCCAGAGTCGGATATCTTAAGTATTTTTACAATTTCAGAATGATGTTCAATTTTTATTTATGAAAGATAAATATCATGAATATTTATTAAATCATTCAGGAATTCACGAACACTTTGACAATGAAATGTTTGTGTTAAGTCTTTCAGTCTCCTTTTTGAACGAGGAATTTTGATATTCCAGTACATTATGCTTCATTATCTAACCAAAACTCTTTGTACAACATTAACTGTACAAAATAACTGAATATGTGAGAACAATGCAGTAAATTTGGATGTTGATGAGAATCGAAAACAGACCGCCGGTTTGCCTTTTCAAACAATACGTAATTATGATCATATCAGTTTGGTAATAGATAAAATATAAAAGGTTGCTTCATCAAAGAAATCACGATTTCAGGTGGTGATAGTAGAGTTTGGGTTTGGTACTGATTCCGAGGACCAAAGGAAGGCGCATACCCATGGACTCCAGGTCAGTGGTTCGTAAACTGTGCTCTGCGGGCCCTGGTGGTCCCGAGCGCCTTTCTAAGGGTCCGCTGAATCTTTCATGTAGCGTTAAAATTTGTCTCTTTTACAGATTTAAAAAAGGCCTTTTGCCTTTTTTAAAATCCAATAAAAGGCCCTTCCCAGTAAAAGAACTCTACTAGAACATGTATTTCGATTAATAATATTAGATCAGGGAAAAGTGCTCAAAATCTTGGGGGTGGCGATCTCAGATTGAAATATAAAAGAACGATTGCAAGTTTAAGAATCGTTGCTTTAGGTTAGTGATTCCCAATGTGGTCTATATAGACCCCCAGGGGTCTATGGCAGCGTGCAGGGTCCACATCAGCGAAAAAATAATTTGGGGGTATATGAGTTGTAAATAGGGGTCTACAATAGTGACTTTTATTAAACCATATGATTACTTGAATTTTAAAAGAAAATTTAATCAAGTGGAAACCATATTTACCTGTTTAACAGATTTAGTAACAAAATTTAATGAAATTAATTTGCAGTTACAAGGACCATCATTTCGGCGTTTCTTGCCATAATTAAGCTAATGAGTATAATATTGGACGTCACAAATTTTCCTAGTTTCTCAATTTATCACACACAGTCTGCCAGGAAAAAAAACGTCTTAACCTACATTCAACATTTAAATACCATTTATTCAGATGTTGAAACTAGGTTTGAGAATGCTTTGACTATATATATATGGTAATACTGCAGTAAGCAATTAATTAATATGGTCACATTGAAAGAAAAACAAATGTTATATTACAAGAGGAACTGCTCGAAATAGGCACTAAGAAGATCTTAAAGTAAAATTAAATTAGAAACGGATATCAGCAATTTTAGAAGCACCAAAATGGACGAGTTACTTTATGTAACTGTATTTTAAGAATTAATTAAATTTTTATTTAGTTAATTAACATATGTGTCTTAGGTTTTAAACACTATACTTCTTTACAGTTAGAAATTTAAATATTTTAAAGTAAGTATAGCTCTATACTAGCTGTGAAAAAGACATTTATTAGGCAAGTGGGGTGTCTACCCAAAACCGAAAAATATGGCAAGGGGTCTATGAGACAAAAAAGTTTGGAAACCTCTGCTCTAGGTCAACCATGATGATGGTCAACCAGGTACAATACAGTTATAGGACCATACAAATGTAAATTGTTTCTACACGGAATAACTGGATGCTATGTTCAAACCGGGTCAATCATTAACCGGAAATGATAAGGTTAAAAGCATTCGCGATTTGTATCTACATATTGGTTTCATATATTCAGATAACGATATTTTCCTAATAATATAATGCTGTATCAGCTTGACAATTTCAGCGAAGGATTTGGTCACCTAAATCGCCAGACCATCCATTGGGCATATATGGTATATGACCTTAAGATTGGTTCGTGCGGGGAAAAAAGCCAGCATCGGTAGCAATTTCACAATTCTGGATGATTGTAGAGAATTGATTCTCGGCCTTTTTTGTTACGGTACACTTTCAACAATTTCAAAATTTGGCCAAACATTAACAATAAAAGCAATTTTAAGAAATTTCGCTTACCTGAGATACGCTACACACTTAACTGCTTATAATAATTTTCTAAAATAAATAATGTGTACGACAAAGACCACAAAATGTTTATTGTGAGTAATTAATTACAATTTAATTATAACAATACATTTAATGTGAAATTTGACCTGGATGAATTTTGATAATTTCATTTATAATTGGCCGTAAAAATGATATCATCACTCGCATTTCGAAATCTGAATTTAAATGCCTAGATCATTTTTTCGTTTTACATTTGTTAAGGCTGAAAATCCGAATTCTCGCAAATAAGATACAGAAAATTGTAACATTATTTTTAAAGTCTTTTAGACTTTTATAGGATAATCACCTCTAAATTCCATCCAAAATGAATTAATTGGTCCTTTTGGATGTTCTAAATTGAATATTGATTATTTAGTTCTTCCTCTTCAGTCAAAGTTAATTCATCTACAGATGTATCCAGTATCATAAATGCCAATCAAAATTTTTTATAATATCTAAATTCGGGCAATAATAAATAACTCTCTCCTTTAATGTTGTCAAATAGCCAAAAACAGTTTTATAAATCGTTTTATTTTTATAAAATGGCCGAATTATTCGGTTCCGGTTTTTTTTGTTGCAAATACACATACTTATTTTTAAAAAAATTGGTGGCACACAAAATTGCCACGGCACGGTGGTTAAGAGTCACTGCTGTAAAGGCAGCATGACGGAAATATTCTTGATAGTTACTGCGTTATTTTGAGACATAGCAAAGTCGAGTTGCTGCATTTCATAATTTAGAGTTATATTTTCACTGAATGTATTATAGTCACAGATTTTTTTCTAATGTAATGTAAAAAAATACATTTTGAATTTTGGTTTTAAATTACACAAACAATTTAAGAAAATATCCATTCCACACAAAATGCAATATTATTGTTATTAATTTTTGTCTAATAATTATAGCATGAATAAAAGTGCTACCGTCAGTAGAAACTTCTTTAATTAGAATTTAAAAATATGATTGATTTACGGATAAATTTATTTTTTCCGCATTGTTCATTACTAATATTTTGAAGGAAATATTTTTTGGATAAATACATTATATTTGGTTCAGTAAATCATACATTACAATACTCAAGAATATTTATTGATATATACCAGATTTAATTGATGAAAAATCTGAAATAAAATTATACTTTCATAAATTAATTGACTGAAGTCATCTTATGGTATTTTTTAAATATAAATAAAAAAATTTTAATTATTTTGTACTGAAAGGAAATAATTAGATGTGAGGAAAATATAACTATGCATTGCTAAATTACTTTTTAGAAATCTATGCCTTACTTATTTAATTATATAAAATGTTTTTTTTTTCATATGAATTTCTCAGAGTTCTAAATTAAAAAGCTTTTTAAAAACATTTCATTTCACTTTTCTTTTATTACTTTTTTAAAAATCATGGAAACATTGAAAATAATAATAATAGATTTTTCTCTTCTGCAGTTATGACGCAGTTTTTGAATGTGTTTTATTCAGTCCATTTTTCAAACTCTCAAAATGTTGAATAAAATGCATAAGAAAAAAAATAACGATAAAATTTAAACAGTGCCGAATCGAGTTAATAAAATTTTAGAGAAAGAATACGTTTTTTATAGAAAAAAGAAATATTTATACTATATTTAGTTTGAAAAATACATACATGTGTAAATGCTTGAATAGAAAACAAGACAATATTCAAACATATATCCAGCATGTGGAAACACTTTTCTTCAAGTTAAAAAAACACTTTTTTTGCCCTTGCATTTTTTCACCGTCACATTTCAGTTCTACCCCCCATACTTTACCGCTTCTTACTGTATTTTGAACAAGTATTTAATAATACTCAATTCTAGACAATGTTCAGTTTAAATACTTCCAGGATTTTTGTTTTATGATTTATAGAGGGAATCAAATCATACAATAATTATTTCTAGTCTCAGTTGAAATATGTGGAAGAGAGAGAGTTTCCAAAGATCAAGTGCATTTTGAATGAAGTAATTGACATTCCGAGATTTTAACAGAAAGAACGGTTCTTCCTTCACCAATCACGTTATTGAGTTAACCAATTTAATGCTTAAAATCTAATGAGCTAAAAAAGAAGACTTTTCTAGATGTACATGAAAAAAAAGCAAATCAAATTAAAAGAAAAATTTTAATCTTATAACAGTCAGGCGTCCAACACATTTCTTAATTTAGTCTGAACCTAATCGCTTCCCTTTCTGATTTTGTCCAACGATAACTAGGTTTTCTCCCGCCATTTGCAAAGATTCAGCACAGACGATTTTATTTTCTTTTTCGCTTCTTACCTTTTTTTAATTTATTTTGCTATCAGTAATAGTTAAATTTCTTGACCAAGTTTAATGTATAAAATAAAAGAATAAAATTTTAAAATTTTCATGTAATCTACTCATTTTTTCATAATTGTGTTTCCCTAAATTTTTAACTGCGTTATTCAAGAGGTTATAGTTCAATGCATTCATTAATTTATGAATAAATTATTTTAGTGTAAATAGTTCCTTAGATAAAAACATAATTTGATTTTCCTACATATATTAAACTTGGAATATTTCATTTCTCTACATCCAAATCAGGATTACTTAAATGTATTATTGAACAATATTTTCTATTGTTAAATAAATAAACAAAAGATGATAATATCTCTCTCTTTATCCTTTCTTTCTTCCCTTCTCTCTCTCTCTAACCTCTTTTTCTCTCTTCTCTTTCTTTTCTCTTATCTCTCTCTGCTCTTTTTTCTCTTTTTCTCTTCTCTCACTCGCGTTTCTCTCTTTTCTCTATTTCTCTTCTAAATCTCTTCTCTTTTTTTCCTTCTCTATTTTTCTCTTTCATCTAACTCCTCTCTATATCTCTTTCTTTTCTCTCTTTTCTCTATTTCTCTTCTAAACTTCTTCTCTGTTTTCTTTCTTTATTTTTTTCTCTTTCATCTAACTCCTCACCACATATCTCTTTCTTTTCTCTCTCTTCTTTTTCTTCTCTAACTCTTCTCTCACTTTTTATTTTGATCCTCCTCTCTCTAAAATTTTTTATAAAAAAATCCCAATTTCTGTTAATGTCATATCGTAAGCCAATATTTGTGATATTAATAATGGAAATTAATTCTCGAATATTATATTAATAAATAATTCAAAACTTGAAAAGCACGCTTTATTTTAAAACTTAATGACAATTCTATTCGATTTAAAAAACATGTATTTTATTTACCATGTGCAGCAAAAATACCATTCTGACTTTAATGTACTTTCTAAACAAACCGGGAATAATTTTAAACTTTATTTGCTAATGTAATGATAAAAAATAGTTAATTAATATCTCTAAATTAAGCGAATACATTTAGCTCAGATTAAAATTCTAGCAACTAATTGGTTGAAATTTTAAGAACTGAGATGAACTTAAAAATTACCAGAAACAATTAATGAATTTTTGCATAAATATGTTTTCTGGTTTGAGAGTTCTCAGAACTTTTATTCTAATTTAAACAAAGTACTTCCTTTTCTTGCTGGAACACTTAAAAGGCTTTTCATATTTTATTTAAATTGCATTCAAGTTTTATTGTTATTCAAATAAAACGTAGTTAACATGTTTATAAATATATTCTTAAATAATAACTCATTTAATATCATGCAAGACATTTTTTTAAAAATCAGTTCCCAAGGGGAAAAAATTAGATTTTTGAATTTTTCATTAATTAGTTTTATACAAGTATAAAATATCATTTAAATTGAACCTTATTAAGAAAGTAAAATGAAACTAAAAAACTTACTTTAAATAGCTCACACTTAAATTAATATAAAATAGCTTAGTATTCATCTGATATTCTTCTTATATAGCTTTATCTGTGTTTCAAATAATTTATTAAAAAAATAATAATAAATTGCTTTTTATTTTGATCTTTTTAGAAATCAAAGTTAATAACTATATGAATAGTTATTTTCGGAAACGCCTTCACAAAATGAATATATAAGAAAAAAAGAATAAACATACTTCCTACTGAAATACTGGACAGTTATATAGCACTTTCACACAAAAGATTTTTACTTCAATAATAAAGATTTTATGATTAAAAAAATAAGTATGCAATACAGAATTGTGTGTGTGTGATACCAGTTGACCAGAATTTTGTGCATAAGAATATAAGTTATGACTATTAAAATGAAGATTGATTTCCCTTATTTTAATATTAAATTGTAACATAAGAAATGTCCGATTTCTACCAAAACGTTTTTGAGATTTTTTTTTCTAATAATATTATTTTGATTTATTCACATATTATATATCATTTTAAGGTATCAAACAACCCTAAAGTTGTGCATTTTACCAAAAGTTGACAACTTTTTTATGGTTGTATTTTATGGGCCAGGTTATTGGCCTTAAGGGGTGTTAACTTTTCTGGAGGGCTGAAAATATAAACAATATTCAAATACATACAACTCTTTAAAATTAAAATTATATAATTCGAATATTTTACACATTATTTATAAAGGAATGAGGCTTCAGAAAAGTGTAAAATCTTTAAAGTATAATCATAATTTTAAAAATTATAAACATATGAAAATAAGAAATTTTTTATAAGAAATATTAATTAGTTTTACTGCGCGCATACTATTTTCTAAGCAAGATGCCATACTTCAAAATTCATTTTACTCGAAATTTGTTTTTTTTTAAATGCTCAAAAAGTTTGTGACGGTTCTATCCGCGACTATACTAACACTTTAGGCTAACACTGGGGAAAATAATTAATTCAACCAGCCTTCACTGACCAAGAAAGCGTGATTATGTAAATGATGTATATTATATAAATTCTGTTTTCGCGAGTTTGTGAGTTGGCACGTTGGAGTTGGCAAGTAGGAGAGGAGTCTGCAAGGTAGTTGAAGATTGAAAGAAAGTTGAATTAGTAAGAAATCTTGGAGTTGTCCAGGAAAAAGATTACAGAGCTTGGATCCAGCGACATTGATCAAGACCGATAAAGATGACCTGCAAGTTTCCAATGTAGGATCCGATGCATAAAAATTACAGGTATTGTGAGTTTGATTAATTAGAAGTTACCTTATTAAGGGTGCGACTTAGTTATATTTGAGGTATTTAAGCTCTTAGATTCCGTAGAAGTATCCTCGTGTTATAGAATCTCACCTCTGTACTCTACTATTTAATAACCTACCTTAATTAAACTGTTATTGTATCTGATTGATATTTGGTAACAATAAATTAATTAGATTGAAATCAGTCTGTGGAGATCATTCAGTTTCTCCCAAACATCTAGCAGGGTTTACAGATAGACTTGGGGTTTCAGAGAGAAGCAGGAACAGACCACTATCACAAATTTTGAAAATAATTAACTGAATTTTTTTGTGTATGTTTTGTAGAATAGTAGAATTTTTTTAACCCTCAGATTTGTAAATCACTAATTTATTACAGAATTTACATTCTTTATGTGAATATCATCACTGTTTCTTTAAGTAATTTCATATAATTACTCAGATAAATTGCTCCAGTTTTTGTAAAAATTAAAACATCTCTTGTCCTGAAGGTCATTTCAAAAATGAATAGCAAAGCAACACATTAAAATTGAAAATTTGTTCATAAACATTTTGTATACAATGGGCCTCATTTATGTAACTTTTGTAAATTTTTACCAATTTTTTCAACATTTTAGAAATAATAATTTCTTTTTAATTTAGTATATTTTTCTTAAAATATACTAAATAAATCCCAAAACAACAAAAAAGTCCCCGTAACTACATTTTTTTTTTTGAAAAAAGTTGTCGCAAGTAGTTAGATACCTTAAAGCCGGGGTGAGCATTACGTCGATCGCAGTCGACCGGTGAACCACCAAGACATTTTGGGATGACCGCCTAAAAATTTTACCAGTTAGTAATTATATGCGGAAAATTCAAGGTTGCCTGACAGTACGTAGACTAAACCTTTTACTGACTTTAACAACAAAAATTAACTTTAGATAAAACTGTTTTATTTTTTAATGTATTTTGGATTCACAATAAACGTATCATTTGATGTAATTATATTTGGGGCTATTATTATTAAGTTTGTATCTTGCGTTTTGCTTTAAACGTTGTTTTAAAAGTGTTTTTTTTATTTTAGTTCTGTAGGTAAGTACATATTATACACTTATTACTAAGTTTAACTTTTTCCTTATCTCACACACCACACCTAAGACATTGGTATTTAGCGTACACAAGAATTTTTAAAAGGAAGGAGGTAGAGGGTCTACTATTCTCGCATCAAACCCTAATACGCATCAAAACGTAATTTTTTGATTTTGTCGATTGTCGGGAACAAAAAACAGTAAAAACTAAATTACTGAATAAATAATTAACATTGATAAATAAAAAAATTACTAATATCAAATACTTAATTATATTTTACATACTATATGAATGGGAAAAAATGAAGGGTTATGAGGGAGGGTCTGAACCCGTGGACCCTTCCCCTGCCCTTGTGTGCACCACTGACACTGGGTGGACCGCAACTCCTTGAAAAAATTTGAAGTAGCCCGCACCCTGGAAAAGTCTGCTTACCCCTGCCTTAAAGCTTAAGCATCTTGATATGCTTTATTTAAAAAATATACATCTTTTATTATTTATATGTTTAGTTATAGAATGGACTGTCGAGGTTTAAATGTGAGTTAGTGTGTGTGTTAGTGTTTGTGTGTGTTAGTGTGCATTAGTGTGTGCATATGAGTAGAACAGAGTGATCATAATACTGCCACATTTAGAGACATCTGAGTAAATGAACGTACATTTCAACGTTGGTACGCAAAGCTCGAATCTGGTGACGAGAATCTCATAACTGAAGACCAGGGCAGGCTAGAGACAGTTGTGGGCAACAAAGACCTGCGAGGAATAGTTGAACAAAATCCCGGCCATACATTTAAAGGCTACACAGAACTAGAAGTAGCTCCTAAAAATATTTCCCGTCACCTGAAAGTGATTGGCAGCGTTGAAAAAAAAATGAATTAATAGGTTCCTTGAATTGAACGAGAATAAAAAAATATATTGGGTATAAGAGAAAGTTTTGTCATGCTTTAGAATTGAGCATCATAGAAGAAAAGCAACCATGTCTAAGTAAAAATTCAAAACAATGTATTTTTTTAAAGCCCAACCTTTAATAATTACATTCAAGCAGTGCTTCGCAAACTTTCAATACTTGTGACCCAATATTCAATCATAATTTCCATCTCGCTCCGGCTCCAAACAATGACAATGTATTGAATTCAATAATACTATACTTTGGCACTAGGGTTTCAATACGACTTTAACCTTTCATGGCTTTAAATAAGTGTCTCGCTCAACCAAGGCGTCAATTGCCACAGAAGTATATATGCGTCTTTCCGAAGTACGATCTTTTCTGTGCACTGCCTGCCATCCATAAAAATATTCCGAGGGCTTTGGAATGCAACAAAAGGATCGTGTCAGTGTTTGCGAATTATTTACTTATTTCCAAGGATTTGCTTATTTATTTATTTCCTCCCCTTACCACCACATCATATACGCGCGCCTACGAGGAAAATGGTAGAATATGGAAGCGAGTGGCGTAACTTTTACTCAGAAATTATGAGATTAATTACAAACTGTACAAATTATCAAGATAAAGGTTTATTTTCGTATAAAATTTCATATATAGCAAACCCATGAGTTTATTTCTAATTGTTAAATTTGTTTTAAACTTATTGTTAGTTTAAATTAAGGTATCCGACTACCCTAAAACTGTGAATTTTGCCAAATATTGACATTTTTTTTATAATTTTATTTTATGGGTCATCTTATTAGCTTTATAAAAATACCAAGTTTATCATTTTCCGTTCATTAGAACAAAACTACAAGTATCTCAGTAAAATCCAATGTAATTACTTTAAGCAAGATGTCATACTTTAAAACGTCTTTTATTCGAAATGTGTTCTTTTGAATACCATCAAACGGGGACCGCGATTGCTAAAATAGTTTTGAACATAATTAACTGATATTTTTTCTGTAAGTTCTGTATAATAGTCGAAATTGTTTTAACTTTCAGGTTTATCCATTACTGTTTTATTACAATATTTACAGTCCCTTATATGAATATAAACACTGTCTATTTAAGCATTTTCATATAGTAACTAAGATAAAGTGTTCTTGTTTTTGTAAATAAGAAAATATCTCCTATCCTGAAGGTCATTTCAAAATTGAATAATTATAATAATTATAATAATTATACACATTAGAGATATTGAAAAAAATTGAAAATTTGTTCATAAACCTTTGGTGTAGAATGGGCTGCGTTTGTGCTATTTTTTGTCAATTTTTACCTATTTTTTCCAATTTCAGTAATAATAATTTCTTTTTCTTTTCTTAATCTTAGCACATTTTTCTTAAAATACACTAAATCAATTTAAAAAGGACAAAAAAATCCCCATATCTCCTTTTTTTAAAAAAATAAAGTTGTCGCGCGCAATCAGTCGGATACCTTAATTATAAAATACATATTGCACAGTAATGATACATTTATAAGTGTTGTACCAGTGTAAATGTATATTTTTATTTTCCATTGTGTCAGAATGCATTTTGTGTGTTTACTTTCCATAAATCAATAATTTTCTTAAATAATCTGTTGTTTTCGACTTTTTAATAAAAAACTTCACGGGGAGTTATCACGCTCTCTAGGAGGACGTACCGCACAGTTTAAGTTATCCAACCATGTTCGGAGTACTTTTTAACAAAATAGCATACGAAAACATTATAAATGCTCTTTTAGGACTCAATACCACAATAAATATTATTAATTAACCATCAAAATTTTAAATAAGTTACCTAAATTTTACAAAAATAACAATTATAAGTGAAATTTTAGCAATATTTTTGAAAAACTTCAAAGCAGTTAGAGAAAAAAGTAATAAACATATATTAGTAAAAGCATACTAAAACAAATTACATGCATTTATCTAGAAAATGTACTAAAATTTTAATTTTTTATTAAAATCTGAAAATTTTAGAGCTGATTGAGTAAACATTATAAGAAATATTACATTTTTTATGCGACCATTATTTATAAATAACAAGCCATAACTTAAAAAGCATTCATTCAATAAAAAATATTTTAGTACATTCCCTAGAAAATAACATAAATATCAGGTTCAAAAAGTTTTATAGAAATGCATTCGTAATATTTTGAGATATCAGACTCGCCTGATAGATTTTGAGCAATTTAAATGTCCACTTCTGGTAGATCAAAAACGCACTTCCGGTTTTTCTAAATTTATAAAATTTATTGCAACTTGGTCTCTAGGTAGTGTAGAAACAAAACAAAATATGTTTCGTAAAGTCAAAAGATAGCTCTATTCAATAAAATAAAAAACAAAAATATGTCTTGACTGAATTTGTTCATTTTCAATGTGTTCGGATACTGTAAGAAACGCTGATTTAAAGTAAGATTTTTCAAAAATACATATCATTAACGAAGGGCGCATAATTCTCAGATTTTTCAAATTTATACTGGTTAAAAATTACAACATTTGGATCCAGTACGTAACTACTGAGTTTGTAACTGTATCCCTCTAAAATTCATACTTCCGTATTCCAATATATAACATGATAGCCAATCACAAACTATATTTCCTCATAGCTTTAGTTTCTATATTATTAAAATATTAGCACTTACGTTTTCCTAAAAGAAACTGCAAAATCAGAAAAGAACGATACGGCCTTAATATAATTTTAACACTACTCTCTACGAAATCGATCTGGGTATAACTTTTATAAGTTTGATTTTAGTTTTATCTCTTCTCCGAAAGTAATTTATATCGTGATAATACGACTTGGGCAGATAGTTCCTAACCTTTTAATTAATTTTTATTGCTTGTTTTGGGAGAATGAGATAGTTTGATAGTGCTTCGGGACCGACAGATTAATGAATTGGATTTGAACCTTGACATCTTGTCTTCGTATTTTCATTGCCGAAGGGACGCGTAACTTTCCAGACCAATGATTTTGTAGCATTTTGATCAACCAATCAAATATGAAGATTTGCTTAAAGCAACCAATAATATTACTTGAAATCACTTCCCTATTTTTTTACCTTTCTGTAAATACATTACAATAATAATTAATAAATTTCATAATTAAAAAGAATGTCTATTTAGTTGAAAATTTTTATTTTAAGGGATTTACATGTTCTTTAATATAATTATTTCAGTTAAAGTTATTTGAAGCATTTTATTAACAAATTAAGGGTGCATCTAAAACTAAGATTTCATTTCCAAAATAAATGACAGGCTGTTGACATGAGTGTTTATTTTGAACCACCGACCTGCCGGTTTCCAGTTATGCAGGCAGCATAAGGGTTGTACTATTGGAACGAAAACGAATCCTTATTTGAACTAGTCATTATACGCTATTATCCCTGTATTTTTTTGGTTGCGACATGCAAAAGAAGGAGACGCTGCATACCTCCTTCCTACAGAAAAACATCGTTTTCGCGCGCTGTTGATGATCAGCATGATGCATAGGATGTTTTGTCAACCATTATTGAAACTGATTTAAGCTCACAGAAGGTTGCCAAAAATGAGGCCAACTTGGCTCTGTGGCTAAAATTTCGCCAAGTTCCTATTGAATCACCATTATAACGTAAGGGATGGCGTTGCTAGCGAATATTACAATTTTAACATAAATAAATATAATATAGAGTAATATGAATGCATTACACATCCAAATACAAATTCTTTACACTATTTTATACAAATTTTGTAACAATATATTAATATCCCTTGCATTCAATATATTTACCAATGCTACAATTCTTTGAAAATTGCAAAAATCCGAAACCTTGCGTCTAACATCTGTGGACAGTGCGTGTTGAAACGAGAAAACTGCCAAGCGCAGAGGGGACAAAGGAAAAATTCCATAGGTTCGAGACATTAACTAGAAGTATAAAAGAGTAAGGTGGGCAATGGTTTCACTTAATTTGTAGATGATTGATTAAAGATATTGTTTACTTGTTATTGCATTAGTGTTATGCTGTGTACTTGTACAAATAATTTACAAAAGTATTAGAACGGGATTGTGAAGATTATTATGTGAGGATATGAACATAAATTCACTGTTTGCATCAAGTATCAGTCAAAAAGTGCTGAAAAGAATTCAATACCAATTATTGATGTTTCGATAAAAACTTCTGTTAATTTTAATCTTCGGGAGATTTGATGTCAATTTTTAACCTACCAAATATTTTTAAATTTGTTGAGGCTAATCTCATTTCCTTTCAAAGTAATTAGCCCGCAATCACTCGCGTGGGGTGTTGTCTACACCCAAGCAACAAAAAAAACTTCCTAGAAGAAAAAAAAGAATGCGCAGAACCATGATTTTTTCTGTAGCTGCACATTTTAGGTCATTGAAACTTCAGGAATGATGCAATCACTCTCAGTCGGACGATTGGAACTTAACGGCCTTCAAAATTTTACCTGGGGTGCGAGTGATTGAGATATACTTTCGTACTCGAAGCATCAAAAAATTGGGTAAGTTTTACTCTTTCGTTTGTATTTTTTTCCAAATATATTAATATGCATGCATATTTTATTTAAAATTTCAATAATTCTAGTATAAAAGTAATATAAAACTTAAAAATAATTGTAAAATATAAGTGTTTGTTAAAATTTTTCAAAACACTTTTCAGAAATTATGGCACGAGTGACCTCTGGTTAGGTGTTCACGGTAGCAAAGTGGTCAAGGTATAGGATCATGGCTAGCATGTCATGAGTTCTATCCTAGTAATTTGTGAAGAGCTGCCATATAGGGGAGCGATGCACTTTAAATCTGTCAAAAGCTCAAATGTCCTCCCTTTGGTGGTGTGGTAATTAGGAAAGAGGGTGCCACTTTAGGTGTCGTCCGCGTCACATGACCATGGTTGAAATTACGCGGTCCGTCGTCAAAAGCCCTCGTGTAGTTAAACAGTGAGACGTTAATATTCACTCACTCACTCAAAGTAATTAGTATCAACTTAAGAAATTGTTAAAATAGTTGAATAAATAACACTTCGAAACAAAAATTGGTTATACTTATTTATAAATAGTCTGAGTGACGTTTTTCAACGAATTTATTTATTAAAGTAAGTATACAATATGCGCCAAGTTATTACTTTATTTTAATAAGTTACTGCAGCAGTATTTGTTTTTTTTAAAAAAATGTACAATGAATTTTGTATCTTATTTACATAAAAAATGTAAATTAAGTATAAAAAATGGTGTTGTTCTTTAGTTTCCTCTCAAAATAAATAGAAAATTGGAAACTGACTTCAAAACCTCTTAAAAAGATCGAATATTACTTTTATATTTACTTATAGTGATCTATATCCTGTTATCAAAATGCATTTTTAAAGTATATCAATGTTTATTGCATTTTAATAGATACCTTTGGAATACGTATGAAATCAGCCATCGTATGTATGATTCATTATGTAGGCTTGGTCACTGCAATCGCAGTATAACGCCTTAATCTATTGCATTAGCGGTATACAGAACTCAGAAGTGGCATTCAGATAGCGATCTAGTGGAGTATATAGATTATTAATAAATTGATTAGGTATTTAGAGATAATATTCAATAGGGTGGTTTCCACAGCCTTGCATAGGACCTCCAGATTTGCTTCATATCAAGCTATATTAATACAATTATAAGGATTATTGGTATCATCCTCAAACAATCTGATTACAAAGCTAATTTGAAAAAAAATATATCAACAAAGAGTAAATTAGAAAACTATACGTGGTTTTTAGTTGATTAAACTGTTTTAATTTATGTAATAATCCCTATTTTAAATTATATTTTTAGCAAACCCTAATTTATGTAGTTTAGGCAATCACTTTATTAATTCCTCAAATGCCACCGGTGTATATATAAGTCTCGCTTAACCGATGCGTCAAGTGCCCCGAACGTACACTGAAGAGCCAAAAAAAACTGGTACACCTGCTTAATATCGTGTAGGGCCCCTCGAGCACGCAGAAGTGTCGCAAAACGATGTGGCATGGATTCGATTAATGTCTGGAGTAGTGCTTGAGGTAATTGACACCATGAATTCTGCAAGGCTATCCATAAATCAGTAGGAATAGGAGGGAGTGGAGATCTCTTCTGAACAGCACGTTGCAAGTCATCCCAGATATATTCAAAAATGTTCATGTCTGGGGATTTTAGTGGCCAGTGGAAGTGTTTAAATTCAGAAGAGTGCTCCTGGAGCCACTCTATAGTAATTCTGGACGTGTGGGGTGTCGCATTGTCCTGCTGAAATTCCTCAAGTGTCAGACTGCACAATGGGCATGAATGGGTACAGGTGATCAGACAGGATGCTTACATGCCTGTCACCTGTCAGAGTCATTCCTAGACATATCAGGGGTCCCATATCACGCCAACTGCGCACCCCCATTTGCATCACAGAGCCTCCACCAGCTTGAACAGTCCCCTGTTGACATGTAGGGCCCATGGATTCATGAGGTTTTATCGATACCCGTACACATCCAACAACTTTATTCAATTTTAAACTAGGCTCGTCAGACCAGGCAACGTTTTTCCAATCATTAACAGTCTAATGTCGGTGTTGATGGGCTCAGGCAAGGCATAAAGCTATGTATCGTGCAGCGAATAAGAGTCCACAAACAGGGGCTTCTGCTCCGAAAGCCCATCCATGTTGAATGTTTCACATAGTGAAACTTGTTGATGGCCCAGCATTAAAATCTACAGCAATTTGCAGAAGGGTTGCGCGTCTTCCCCGCTTAATGATTCTCGTCAGTCGTCGTTGGTCCCGTTCTTCCATGATGTTTTTCCGGCCGCAGTGATGTCTTTGATTTGATGTTTTAACGGATTACTGATATTCATGGTACACTGCTGGCCACCGTAAATGCAACACTCTGAAGGAAGCACGCAAATAACATGAAATTTACAACATGCATTAGTGGAGGTAGGATTTTCAAATGATTAGAATTTCAGCGCAGACACACATCACACACGCCTGTGGCGTCCCTTCAAAGCACTATTTAAGGCCTGGAGATTTCGACGATTTCAAGTTCGGCAACTGTGTTTTTTTGTGTTTTTTTTTTCAAAAAAAAACGATCAGTTATGTCTCGTAGAAAACAGCTATCAGCTTTTGATCAAGTAACCGCGTTCGACAGAGGAAGGATAGTGGCCTACCGAAATTGTTGATTATCTTTCAGGGAAATCGGTAGTCGTGTTGGACGAAACCAAACAACTGTAATGCGGATATGTGACTGTTGGATGCAAGAGGGTGCGACGGACTGACGTGTCGATCACATTCACCTCAGTGCACCACTTCAGGTGAGGATAGGCAAATTGTGCGCATGGCAGTGACGAACCGCTCAGTCATATCACGAACCATAGCACAGCACATTGAATCTATAACACATCATTCAGTATCTTCGTGTACCATTTGGCGCTGTTTACAGCAGAGTGGTTTGTCCGCAAGACGTCCAGTACTTGGTCTACCCTTGACGCAGAACCACAGACGTCTGTCTCCGCCGCCAATGGTTGATCAACGATTGACCCAGATTACACCCCCAGCTGCCACACCAGATCAACTTTGGCAACGTGTGAAAGCTGCTGGGTCTGCTGTACCCCAAGAACACTTCCAAAGTATCTTTGAATCAATGCCGAGGCGAGTGGCAGCGGTGATCTCCAACAATGGCGGCTACTCTGGTTACTGATTCTGGCAGGAGCCACACTTCACAGAAGTCCATAAATTTAATCATTTGATACTTGATCAACATGTTATGTACAAAATAAATTTTGCTGTGCTATCTTTTGTCTTTCTTGGTTTTGCATTTACACTGGCCAGCAGTGTACATTCATGAAATGGTCGGACGCGAAAATCCAAATTTCATCTCAACTTCGGTGATCTCTCAAGTTCCATCTCTCAAGAGCCGACTGTAACACCTGTTCAAACTCACTTAAATTTTTATAACCTGCCGTTGTAGCAGCAGAAACCTATCTAACAACTGTGCCAGACTGTGTGCAGCGCCATACTCTGTTTGGTTCCATATCTCTTTATTTGCATACCCATGCCCGTACCAGTTTTTTGGCTCTTCAGTGTATATGCACTTCTTTTAGAAATACGATTTCTTTCTTTGCCTGCTATTAATAAAGCTATTCCAAAAGCTCTGGAATGTAATAAAATGTCCTTGTAAGTGTGTCCTTATGAAGGATTTACTTATCTCAGAGAAAACCTTGCTACTTGTCCCTTCCTCCTTCCAAGATACCAAATATTTACGCCTATGTGAAAAACGATGGCACTGGGTTGTGAATCGCGTATTTATTTGGCACTTAAGGGGTAAAAAATATAAAGACTTCTGTCATAATAACTGCAACCGACTGTTCAAGTAAGCAAATCGCTCTTTAGCAATCACTTATCTTCTGTACAGAACACGTGAGAGAAGAATATGGTCACTAATAAAAACCACTCACTTTTATTCTCGTTAAATTTTGCTAATGAAATTTTTTGTCCCCTAACTCAAATAAATAAATAATTGTTATTCTAATTAGGAGACTTCATTGAACCCAACATCGAATATGCCATTTTTGATTTAAACTTCAACGTTCAACGCTCTACAAAAAAACAAAAAAAATTTTTAAATATATATATATTTTTTAAATAAAAAATAAACGTATACATTGCTAATCGCTTAACACGAAATTGATGGGACTGAAATATTTTTTTGGGCTAAAGGATATTGAAAAAAAAATAAATAAATGCAAAATTAAGTTTATTAGAGTTTATTTTATTTACATAGGTGTGTATAATGCATATATTTAATACAAATAAATGAAACTAAAATATTCATACGAATTAAAATAAAATTAATTTAATACAAAAATTTCAATTTTTTTTTGAAAAAAAAAAACTTTTATTGATTTTTTTTAGAAATACTCTGATATTTGTCGTTGTATTGGTTTTTTTTAGTCTCAAATTGTGAAAACATTTGTCGATGTCATTCATTTTGTTATTCATTTCACCATTGGAATGTGCGTCTAAATAACTGCGAATGCATTTCACGGCGTTCATCATTTCGGATAATGTGGGTATAAGAGATACTCGTACATTATTTATTTCATTTTCATCGTCGGATTCTGCATAAATGATATTTTTTAAGCTTTGAATAAACTCCAAAATTTCTTTTTCTGCCATAATTGGGGCTGTATACATTGTATCATCATCCACTGCAGCGAATTCTTCAAATAATACAATAGGACTGTCCAATCCGGCTATGGTTTTCAGGGTTTTATTCATTCCCTGATGGAAAATCTTTTCGTGTTAAGCGATTTTCATTTCATGTTGAAAATGCATGAAAATACATAGCAGTTTGTCCAGTCCATTGTATTACTCGTGTTATCTGATATTTCGTCTTAAGCATTTTGACATTAAATGTATTTCATTGTATATAACAATGAACTAGAAGGATATATTTAAAGGAGAGAGAGTGAGGGAAACCTAGTTTCTTTCTCAAGGTTTTATTCGAATAAAATTTTTCATAAACTTATTTTTTCTCAAAGAAATGTAACGAGACTTCTAGTTCAAAATATTAGCTTTTTGTTATTCTTATCAAATCAGAAATGTTATAAAATAAATTTTATTTCTTTGTTGAACATTGAATCTATATTGAAAACTACATTCATACTCTTTCAAAACAACGCCTATCAAGATGTCAACGTATCGTAAACTTATGTAAGTCAGGACACAAATGCATAATTTAAGTGCGTAGATCATTGGTAAATTTACTTAGACTGTTTATTACGCTAATAAATAACTCCTAGGCACACGTCCAAAAGTCATAACTCAGAGTTTGAAAAGAAAAATAGCTTTTTTTCCGGTATGAAGTTATCCTGGAGTTTAAGATCACAGAGGCTGTCAAAATAAAAACTCGCTCGGGAAATTTTATATTTTATCTTTATAAAGAATAAAACTGGATGTTTTGGAAAAGTATTACAAATGCAATGTCAAGTAAAAGAAAAAAAAATTTTTAATAACGTTCACCATCGCCATCTGTACTGTTAAAGTTTATGTCATGGGTAATAAAATCAAAGAAAACTAAATTACGATGATTAAGGATTTTTTAACTAACTGTATAAAGAGCACTATTCAGGTTCTACCACTAATTCTGCAGGGGAGACTATTCTTTTTTGGGATTTTAATTTAAAAATACTTTCTGTTTATAGATGACTTGATTTTATTTAAATGTAATTACTATTTAAATTCCTGTCATTGAGTATATGGGATAATGGTTAAGCATTGATCATTAAACATGAAATCCAAGTATTAGTGATGGTGAACAGAGACTGTGTGGTCGTGCATCTTGAGATTAGTCGTAGACATAGAATCCACCAAGAATTAGTGGAATAAGCAACCGTGGATCTGACCGAGCCATCAGGCTTCGAGAAGGATCATAACAAGGAGCTTCAAATGCAGATAAGTGATTTCAAAAATTTAGTTATCCGATTAAGGGTTAAGATTTCAGAGTTTAGTTATAACGTTGTATGCTTCATTAGACTTACTTTTTTATTTTTATATTAAGAATTATTTTTTTTACTTTTTAGTTCGATCAACTATAATAGCGTGGTTATTAGTTTCTTTAAACTATAGTTTATTTTTCATTTTTTTAGTTCGATCTACAATAAAAGCATGTTTTTTTTCCAGTTTTTTAATCTATTATTTATTTATTGATGAATCAATATTTTTGTTTATTGTATTGATATTAACCATGAGTTTTTTTGCCTTTGGGTTGCAACTTAATCTTTTAGTCGCCATATCTTGAATTAGTCGCCAAAGCTGGAAATGGGAAATCATTAATACTGATGATCCTGATCAAGACAATGGATCAAAACTATTAAATTATTGTACTGTCATCGGTCCTTGACAAATGTGCAGAATTTCGAATTAATCTGACCTTTTAAAGTGGGTAAAAATCGAGTTCAAATATTTCGTTACATACTGGTGAAGCTAATAAGCTTGTTAAAAAGGATTGGAGTCGAGATGAATATTTAAAACGAAAATATGCTTATATGTTAAACCTCTACAGTACCCTTTTGAAAGTTGATTTCTACAAAACTCATTTTCAGAGTAACTTCTCTCAACAAAATAAACAAGTTTCCAAAATTTCAAGTCTGTTTGTCTAATAGCTCACAAACGATAATTTTTAACGATGTAATACTCTTTTACTTTCCCTCTCCATATATTTCCTTATTAATCGATCTTCGCAAAACCCGTTCTTAGCAGATCATTACTCAACAAGAGAAACATGCATAAAAAATTTCTTTTCCATAGGTCTAATAGCACACAAAAACAGATTAAATTTTTAATAAAAATAACTATAATGTAAAATACTATAAAACTCGAAAACCCCTTCAAGGGCAATTTCTCCAAAACCCTTTATTAGCGGATCTCTAATCATCAAAAGAAACATTCATGCCACAAAAATGCCGTCTAATAGTTTCAATCCATTAATTTTTTATATAAAGCTTGCAACCCACTTTTAGAGTGAAACTTCACAAAGCTTGCTCTTAGAGGATCTCTACTCAACAAAAGAAACATGCCTACCAAATCTTAAGTCTGTAAATCTATTAGCTTGTGATGAGTGAGTGAGTGACTTTTTTCCCATGCATATAAAGAGATTGTGTAGTTATGAGTAGTGTTTAGTGAAAATAAAGTTATAAAAATTAGCAAAAATGTTGTTTTGTTTATGATTATAAAATATTTTGCATATGATTTTTTTATGCATAGTTGTATTTTTAATGTGATGTAAAAAGGTTACTTTTATAAAAGCTATGAATGTTCAAAACATTAATGAAGGAACTTAGTTCCATTTTTATTGAAATACTTTTAGTCAATTTTTTAAGTTATATTTAAGCTTATTTCTATAATACATAATATCAATGCGGTTTTATTATACTTTAATTACATTCGAATATGACTGCATAATACCTTATTTATTGAATATGAAAGAACTAAAAATATGATTGGATGTTCATATTATATACTCAAAAATTTGTTTATTTTTTTAAAAAATATTTTTGCAATTGGCAATGTAATTAGTTATATCCAATGCAATATGAGCTGAAAATTCAATATTTTTTGATTTTACCGATGTTGCAAACTTAGAACTTGGATAATTGGAATTTCATTTTCTCAAAAATGTGGATTACATATTTCTAATGAAAATTTTATTTTCAGATTTAATTAGTTTTACGTAAATTTTCTCTGTATTGTATACCCTAATCGAAATAAATTTAATTTCGGAAATGAGAAAGCAAAACTATATAGAATTCTAAAAGTTAAGGAATACGAGTTTTTTTTATATCTAACTTTTGAAATAATGTAATTAAATTCCAGAAAATTAAACGAAATAATCTTTATTTATTTGCTTAGCGTGTATTACATTTAATGATCTTAAAAAAATTAGATACTAAGTAGTATATATTTTTAAGTATATTATTTGGAAATATTATAAGTTACATAGTTTTAAAATGTTCACTAAAATTTTGAGATTAAGGGAGAGAACAGGCTTTTTTTCTTAACCAAATTGTAATTATTTTCCCGTTTATAAGATAACATTGCAGGCTATATAAACTAGTATGGGTAGCACATAGGTTCACATATACGCTATATATAGATCATTCAGGCCACTGAGAGTAGGATAGAACACATCAACTGCTGTTCCAAAACAGTCTCAAAGTTGCTCTGCGGGATTTAGTTCTGGTGAATGAGATGGCCGAGTTCTTCATTTAATCCTTGATAGTAGGATGTATTTCTATAAACATATCTCTATCTGGTCCTTGCTGTCTTCCATTAAAATAAAATTACCACAAATAGTCTTAATGTAGTTTTAAGGTATCCGACTACCCTAAAATTGTGAATTTTGCCAAAAATTGACAATTTTTTTATGATTTTATTTTGTGGGCCATCTTATTAGCTTTATAAAAACACAATGTTTACTATTTTCAGTTCACTACAGCAAACACTATAAAATGTCTTAGTAAAAGCTTTTATTTTAAGCAAAATGTCATACTTTAAAACGCGTTTTACTTCAAATGTATTTTTTTTGAAAATGCTCAAACGGGAACAGCGATGGCTCAAAAAGTTTTGAAAAAAATTAATTGATATTTTTTGTGTTATGTTCAGCATAATAGTAGAAGTGTTTTAACTTTCCGATATATCACTCACTGTTTTATTATAAAATTTACAGTCCCTTATTTTAATATAATCACTGTTTTTTTTAAAGAAATTTCAATTAATAACTATGATAAAATGCTCTAGTTTTCGTAAAAATTTAAATATCTCTTATCCTGAAGGTCATTTTAAAACTGAATAATATAGCAACACATCAGAGAGAATTGGAAAAATTGAAAATTTGCTCGTAAACCTTCGGTACAGATGGGCCGAGTTTATGTTATTTTTTGTACACCTTTACCAATTTTTTCCCATTTTAGTAATAATAATTTATTTTTTTCTTCTTAATTTTAGCATATCTTTACAGTCCCTCATGTTAATATATAATCACTGTTTTTTTTAAGAAATTTCATATAATAACTAAGATAAAGTTCTCTAGTTTTTGTAAAAAATTAAATATCTCTTATCCTAAAGGTCATTTAAAAATGAATAACATATCAACAAATCAGAATTGGAAAAATTGAAAATTCTCTGAAAAACCTTTGGTAAAGAATGGGCACCGTTTACGTTATTTTTTTTTTGTAAATCTTTACCCATTTTTTCTCCTTTTAGTAATAATAATATTCTTTTATCTTCTTAATTTTAGCATATTTTCTTAAAATGTTTTAAACAAACTAAAATTCACAAAAAAATCCCCATATCTCCATTTTTTTAAAAAAAAATTTGTGGCAAGTAGTCGGATACCTTAAATGTGAGTTAAAGATTTATTCTTATTATATGTTGCCATTCTTAGTGCCTTCATAGAACACACGCAAGTTTACACATATCATGACTGATCCATCTCCATGTTTGACAGTTGGAAGGAGACAATCACGAGCTTGTACAGGTGTCCTCCAAACTTGCACCCATCCTGTACTAGGGAAAAGTGGGAAAGACGATTGGTCAGACACTATCACTTTCTTTTACTAATCTATCAACCAGGTTTTGTAAGTGTGGCATCACACTAGACGACGTTCGGCATTAATATCAAAACAATATATAAAAAAACAATATATGTTAAATATTAAAACATTTTTTAAAAATAACGAATAACAGCATAAAAGAAATGGGCAAGATCTTATTTCTTGTTTGAAGAAATATTCCGAAATCTGCAAAAACCTTGTTTTCAGATTTCTCCCTATTATAGCTGGAAAAAAAAAACTTTGAGGATAATAGGCTAAATTCATAAGACGTCAATGTCATATGATAACGACAATCATATATTTCCAGCCAATTAGTTCGCAAATTCATGTAACATCATAATCGCACGATTAATACAATAACATGTTTCCAGCTAATTAGCTCATGCGCTTCGCTGTTGCCAATGTCTCCTTCTTGCGGTAACTTTCCTTTAAAACTTAAAATTTTAGCTTAAACTGTTCTTTTTGAATAATGATAACGTATACAGGTAAATGAAATGCGCTCTATTTAAGCATGCGCGTGTACTATAAGAATACTTTTAAAAAAAATACTTTTAATGTTTGAGCAGTTTTACCCTATTTGCTAATTTAAAAGTGTTTCTAAATTTTATTAGTAGAGCAACAAGTAAAAATCTTATATTATTTTGTCTTGAATTCTATTGTGAACACGCGGTTTTATTTATCATATGACCTTCATGAATTCAGTTCAATGCATAGTAAGTTTTTTTTAGATATTTGCTCTACGTTAGCGTGTGAAAGAGAAAATTGCTAAAAAGCGTAAATATATGAGAATCACTCAAATCATCCCTTTGATTGATACTTAAGTTTCAAGTCTAGTACTGCTGAAGACCCACCGTGTGGAGGCGGCCGATGCACGTTAAATATGTCAAAGCTCAAACGTCCTCACGTTGGCGTGTTTCAAAGTTAGAAAATTAGTCAACTGAGGTTATCCGGCGTATAACGCTCTCCACCAAACGCGCACTTATATTTTTAGCTGCATTGTTTTTTTAATTTTTAGGTATATTCACCGCATAACGCGCGCTCCTTTTTTGCGAAGAAACCTGAGTTGTATGGGCGCAATACTCTTATGTATTAAAGTCATTTATTCAAGGTGTTACCCCAGTCTTTTGTAAAAAATATAGTATACTTCTAGAACAACCCTTAAGTTCATTAGGTATGTCATTTCTTTTAAAGGAATAGTATTCCAATCTATAGAGGTCTAATTTTTTGTATGCTCATTTTTTTTTTGAAGCAAAACTGCTTTAGGCACGAGAGTGAATGGGAAATTTGCCCAGTTTTGCGTAAGGGTGAAAAAGCGAACGGAAATAGCTTTCCCCCCGAATCGTCAGCATGATGAGGAAACAGTGAGTGGGAGGAAAAGAGAGCGAGTGACACCACGTGACTTGAGTCATATCCGTGAAGTGGGTATTCTTGCTACTCGTAACGAACTCGCTTGGTGTATTTTCGTAGTTTTTATATAATAAAAGGGCCGTTTTCAACGAAAAAACACATTTAAAATATTACCATTATATGACTCTTCCCGTCAGGGGAGTGTATATGTCACTAACGTTCGCGCCAGAATCGCCATGGATAGCATCTTGTAAACAAGCACAGCGACTTCTGTGAGTGATACATTAAATTTATATTATTAATTTTCATTTCCGTTGAATTAAAATTAATTCTAGTCAGAATGCGTAGAACAAATGCAAAAAGAAAAAAAAAGGAAAACCAGCAGCAAGTCCAGTCGAAAGTCTATATATCACCAGGTACCTAGTACATTGTACAGTACTGATATATTTATAAGTTTATTATATCAATGTAAATGTGTATTTTATTTTTCCTTATGGAATGTGTTTTGTTTGTTCACTTTCAGTAAGTAAATAATTTTTTTTTAACTAATGTTTTTGCTTACGACTTTCCAATATGACCCCCTTCGTAGAGTTACCACGCCCCCTTAGTGGTTAACAGTTTGAGAAACGTTGATCTACTATTACCCCGTCATTCTTTTGATTTTTGATATATATCTATCAATATATAAGGGATTGTGTGAGTTTATTAATTAGTGTGAAAAATTATATAAAGATTTAATAAAAAATTTCAGTACCTTTTTTCCATTTTGGAAACACTTTGATTTTTCTCGTAAAAAATAATTATTTCATTCTTTTGATAGATTTGATTTGTCCTTAAATTGTTAGTTCATATTCTTTTTAAAACTTATATAATAAATTTGGTGTTAGATTTAGGTAAATCTGGGGTATATTTATATACGATGCAATGTTAAGTAATGAAACACTATAGCAAAATTATCACGCTTTTCTTAAACTACCCTGAATACTTAAGGTATAGCACTACCGTAAAATCGTGAATTTCGGTGAAAATTGGCAAATTGTTTTTGATTTTATTTTATAGGCCATCTTGTTAGATTTATAAAAAATATGAAGTTTATTATTTTCCATTCAGTAAAACAAAAACTACAAGTGTTTTAGTAAGAGCAGATGCCACAACTTTAAACAAGATGCCATACATTAAAATGCGTTTTACTCGAAATGCGTTTTTTTTTTTTAAATTCTCAAACGGGACAGCGATTGCTAAAAAAGTTTTGTAAATAATTAACTGAATTTTTTTATGTATGTTCTGTATGATAATATAAGTGTTTTAACCTTCAGATTAATCAGTCACTGTTTTATTACAAAATTTACAGTCCCTCTTGTTAATATAATCTCGTGGCCGCGGTAGCCAAGTGATCTAGGCATCGGATCATGGCTAGCGTGTCATGAGTTCGATCCCAGTTCCACTAAATACCCGCCGTGTAGGGGCGCGATGCACGTTAAATCTGTCGAGAGCTCAAAAGTCCTCCCGTGGTGTGGTGTGGTAGTTAGGAGAGGGGGTGCCAGCTCAGGTGTCGTCCGCGTCACTTGACCATGGTTCAAAATTACGCGGACCGTCGCCAAAAGCCCTCGTGTTGCTAATCAGTGCGACGTTAATATTCACTCACTCATGTTAATATAATCTCTGTTTTTTCAGCAATTTAACTAAGATAAAGTGCTTTAGTTTTTGTAAAACTTAAAATATCTCTTACCCTGAGGCAATTTAAAAAAATGAATATCAGGGCAACTCATAAAAATTGAAAATTTGTTCATAAATTTTATGTACAAAATAAGCGCCGTTTATATAATTTCTTGTAAAATTTTACCACTTTTTTCCCATTTTCGTAATAATAAATTATTTTTATTTTCTTAGTTCTAGCATATTTTTCTTAAAATATTCTGAATAAATCTGAAACCTCCGAGAAATTAACATATATCCATTATTTTAAGAAAAAAAATTGTCTCGCAAGTAGTCGCAATTAAGGTATGCGACATACCTTAAGCATTTAAGATTATTTTGCACTAATTCTGTTAATACAAGTATGTGTTATTTCCCCTCGATTAAACTATTTATTTCCAACAACAGTAACGTTGACTACTCAGAAATAAATATTTCTATTGACAAGTTTAATAATTTTTATCTTCTGTCTTGTCTTTTATAAATATGATTCCAATACAATAAAGACTAAAGAATTAGACAAAAATCTTTGTTTGAATCAAATTATTGTGTCATGTTGTTTTCAGATAGAGTTACCACCTCCCGAAGAAGATTAGTTTTCGGATGAACGTAAGATATATCTCACTGCCAAAGTCAACTAAACAAGACTAATTATTTTGTTAGCTCGCCAATAAACTCAGTTGGCGATTTCTCTCTTTTTGGCGATTTTAAAAACAATAAGCTTTTTTTTTTTGCTTTATGTTTTTTGATTATCCATTTTGTAATTTCTGATGATTATAGTATAATTTCTTTTTTTTTGTTTGTAAAAATTTGCTCGTATTAAAGAGTTGAAATTTAATTTATGTATTTATTTATAAATAATTTGGGGGTACTTAAGTACTATCGCAACAATCACCAACTCTATTAATTACTCGTCAAATTGACAACCCCGATTTCCTATATGTCGTACACGCTGAACTGGCTACCATGTACTTCGTTTCATATAATGTCGCCAACAGGTTGCAATAATACGTAAAAAAAAACCCAAAAGAGACCGTTAATAACGAACGAAATTCTTCATTTGAATCAACGCTGACAGTTCTATTAGACATATTTTACACATCTATTGATGATAGCATTTTTATCCAGTTAGAAATAAATGTGCACGTTTGCTATCACTTAGCGATGCATAGTTGTTAGTAGTTTTATTCCTCATTTCAGTTTGAATTTGTATAATTTGTATGTACTTATAGAATGAGTTTTCACTGTACACTAATTTTAATTGTTTTGTAATAAAAATGAATTATTTAAATATGTAACATGGATTTTATTATTACTTTTTTTATGCGCTGTTTCTTGGGAAAATATTTAGAGATTTTTCATCTTACACGATTTTTTAAAATTAAGAAACATATCCTCAAATTTATATCATTTGGCGCATGTATTTTTTCACTCAGTTTTATGTACAGTTTTCTTAGGAACGTATCTACCGTGTAAAAGAAGGGTTGGATGTATATTGCTTTCAAATGAGTTCCAATAAACTAGTATGAAATTTTGCTGGGTTTTTTTTTTTTTGTATATTTTTAAATGTGTGACGAATAAATTTCTAAGCACGTCATATGAATGTTATTTGAAAAAGCATACAGAGAATATCTCAGATACTGATACTACTCAGGAACTGTGTGGAGCGTCTTTCAATTAATAATAAAAAATTGTGCATTTCCTTATTGAGAGAAAAAACTTTTATTTTACTTTATAGTTACATTCTTCAATATGAAAAGTTTTGTGATGAAGCTTATCCGGAGAACAGAAACTTCGACGCTGGGCTCCGCAGAAGCGTAACAATACCACTAGACAAAAGTGGTCACCCTTGACCGGAGGCCGCTACTGGCTTATGAAGATACCACTACAGTTTCATTACTGTAAAATAACTATCTATGTAATGATTAGGTTCACCAATTCCCAATGAACAAAGGCAAAATATAATTTTAATTAAAGTTGAATAAAAAAGTTTAGTACGAGGGTGCCTCAGAAAATAAGTTCCCCCTGTCGACTAGGATCATAGTTGTGTATGGAAGTCAAAACATAGAATGAGTCCATAAATATAACACATACTTTAATTTCACCACATAAGTACCAAGTAAATTGAGACATTTATCATACCGCTTGATAAGCTTCAAAAAGACCTACAGGAAAATCTCAAGGCCTTGCATACGGAAGAAGAATTTAACGGCTACAGACGAACGATGAAACACCATTGGGTGGATATCTACCGCGACCAAGCAGATGGATTCGGAAAAAGTGACCTGAGCTTCTCACATCTGTTGTTCGGTTGTTGACAGATGAATGACAATGCGAAACCACACTCGGCGACGGCAAGTCAAAACCATATTTCAACTCTTGATTTAGAGTGCCGACACCATCAGCCATACAGTCTCGATCTCACACCAAGTGACTTTCCTCTGCTTCCGGCTTTGAAGAAGAATCTCGCCAGGAGGCACTTTGAAAGCAACGCTGAATTCAAGTAACCCGTTAAGCACTTCTTCCAAATGCAAATCCCTGAGTTTTTCTGAGGGTCTTTTTGAAGCTTATCAAAGCGATGTGAAAAATATCTCAATGTACCTGGTTTTGCCTTTCGTACACAACTATGAACACTGCCGACAAGGCAAACTTATTTTCTGACTCACCCTCGTAAAAAGAAAGGTCTAATTTTATATTGAAATAATTTTAGTTTTAAAAAAATCCAGAAATTTCTATAACTAAAAGAAAAGGAAAATGTTAAAATACAATTGTATTTACCACACACTTTTTTCATTTCCTCTTCCTCGTGTTCCATTAGTTCCAACCCATTTTAACGTATCGCCGAATCGAACGAAAAATCTGCAACATATCTCTCGATAGGATCTATTTTCTGGTAATATACATTCATTAGTTTCCTTTCTTTATCTTTGCCAACTTCATTTAACTTTGATGGGGAAGGGCAAGAAGAAGTTTTAATTAAATCTCAGAGCGTTATTTACACTGGGGTGTTGAAAAAGAGTTTTTACTGGGAAACTTTTAGGAACTGATCTTAAAAAAAAGAAGCGCTTTTATAGATTTAGTGTTAAATGAAGAAAGTAGTATTTTTATTGATTATCTGATAATCATTCGTTCCGATATGTGGTAGAATTGACACATGCTTACATTGTCTTCGTTCTTTTTAAAACAGAAAGGGGTTCAAGTAGTTACACAGTTAAATGATAAAAAATGAGAGTTCTTCCATCTTGAATTGCGTCTTTTAAATTGCTTAGATATGTCATGAGTAGATGTCTCAATTTATAAATTTGTATGAAAAATTTAACAATACATACATATAAACAGTGTTCCCCTCTAAAGTCCGTTGTCAACACAATAATTTTTTAACGACAAGAGTGACCTGGGGTAACTCTGTGCCCCGCGTGACCACTTCAGAGTTAAGCTCATTATTATTTAAGTCGTACCACAACGCTTTCAATTGTTATGAAAAATATTCTTACAACCCTCATCTCTTGATTTAAAAAAGGACAGGGCTTGAATTTCTGAGACAGAAGTATATATTATTCACAATCTTTCAGCCACTCCCTCGAAGTCAATTGCCTCAAATCCCATTTTTAGCGGATCTCAACCCAATAAAAGTAACATTGCTTACAAAATCTCAAGTCTGTATGTCTTATTGTTAAAAAAAGGGGATTTTTTTATAATTTACTACACACATCTTCGTAACTCTTCGAACCCCTTTTGGGAGTTGAGTTTTACAAAATCCATTTATAGCGGATATGTACCCACTAAAAGAAACGTGTTTGCTTATTTTCAAGTAAAAAGATGCAATACTTTAGAAACAGTTATTTTTGTTTATAACATGCTTACTGTGCAACAATCGACTAGGGGTTGTTGTTGTTTGGGGGTTCGAGTAAAGATCAGCAGTAACAAGTTTTGAATTCAAATTTATTTCTCCCTTTTACTTAATCCGCACAACTAAAGGCAGGAAATTCATTTAGTAATTAATCAGAAGACAATTGCACGGTTTAAGGCTATTAACATGTAAGTATAATTTACTCCACTTTCTCTTAGATCACTCTGGACTTCTCCGCTAGAATTCACCACAATTATCTCTCTTAATTGTACAACTTCCAGTCGTAAATCTTAAACACGATTGTATCGCTTTTATTTTCCAATTATCAATAATCAACTACCCAGGGAATATATTTTGATAAACGTCGCTTACCTAAATGTCAACGTTTAAATAGATCTACTTATTTGAATAAATCCAGTCTTCTTTTCCGAGAGAAAGTTTTCAATAGAACATACAGTTAAAAAGAATAATTTTACCCCAAGCGTATTAGTAGGACTTTTGTGGATAGACCCATTAGAACTGCATTTCAAGTTTGTAAGCCGAATAGTTCAACAGCTGAAGTTTTTTTATCTGTAACAGCACCGTAGCCACTCTTGGAATTCGATTTGCGTAAACACTTTTTTAATGAAACAGAACAACGGAGATACGTTCGCAAAATTTCAAATCTGTTGATGTGCTAAATCAAAAAGTATTTTTATCTACAACACCCTCTAACTCCTACAAATCCCTTTTGTGAGATGATTTCCGGGAAGCCCATTCATAACGGATCTCTACGTAACAAAATAAACTTGAGTACCAAATTTCAAGTCTAAAGGTTTCATATTTCCATAAGTGGTTGAGTTACTTTACATCTATACATGTATAAATTGTTTATGTGTGTGTAGTAAGCATAACTTCCTCAACAGATAACATTATTATTTTCCCCTTCGATATGAAATGCTGGTATAAGTTCTAAAATATTTCAATTTTTAGTTTGAGGGGCTTAAATAATTACATTGGACTAGTTATAATACTTAATTTTCAGTGTTTTATGTTCATCTTGCAAAAATAAAATATGATTGTGTAATTTGTGACGGATATATACGCGACCTTAAACACTAAACCTCTTGGGGAAACTTTGGGGCCAATATTCGCGTTAATTCACAGCCTCTTAAGAAGAAACCCTGATATTTAAATTAGTTTAATTTTATTAAGTCTAGGTATTGTAGATGTAAGATAGAAGGTGCAGGAGAGTTGTTGGGGTGATACGTAAGTGAGAATATTAGAATATTTCATTGAGTATTTCATAAACATAGCGCTCCTTAAGGAAGCAGTTGCTAAGATAATAAATTATTGGATTAAGAATCTAAAGATAGATTGAATCAGATTTAGTTAAATATATCACTTACGTTTGTTCACTTAGTCTTGTTCACTTCGACGTAGTTACTTAAAGTTGTTCACTTAGACTTGTTTACTTAGAGTTGTTCTCTCTTTATATATCTCACTCCTAGAGTCTCCTTTTGTAGTTTCACTTGTGATTGACTAAGTATGTTTGAATAATAATAAAGTAAGAGTTATTATGGAAGTTTCGAGGGATGCTTTGTTTCCCCCACACCTTTAGGCAGGCAAGACGGTGAAGGAGTGGTGCCAAAGAGGCTGAGCCCACAAATTTATTTTATAATATTTGATTACATACCTTATTTTTAATAGCTTTCATGAACCCTAAAATTGTAAAGTCGTGATGCAAAAGTTTATATGATGCTACAATTTTACACATAACATTCAAAATTTTAAAAAAATTCGACTTTGATTTATTTAAAATTTTAATACAGTTTAACGCAAAAACGCTTAAGATGAAACATCGGTTAACACGATATAATTCAATGGTTCCGACAAACTACTATGTTTTTATGTTTTTTTTCTCTTAAAACGAAACGAAAATCGTTTAACACGAAAAATTTCAATTCTTGGAAAGAACGATACACGGAAAATACCAGCTGCGTAGGCGCGCTGTAAGAGGCATGTGGAATGAAATAGACGTGGTTTCACATGTTTCATAAAAAGAAGGATCACCTGGCT
This sequence comes from Trichonephila clavata, assembly GCA_019973975.1. Classification (NCBI taxonomy): domain Eukaryota; kingdom Metazoa; phylum Arthropoda; class Arachnida; order Araneae; family Nephilidae; genus Trichonephila; species Trichonephila clavata. The sequence continues at coordinate 26,578 of BMAO01006112.1, read as the reverse complement.
TTGAAATACCCTAGGAATAGCTTTCGAGAAGCCAATTTTGTTTATTTATAAGCTCCTTTTTTTCACAACCCCCCTCTACAAACGCCTCTCATAAACAACTCAACTCATCTCACATGAAATGGTTTTGGAATTTAGTGACGAGTACATTGCAGTGTGAATAAAAGTCAGTGGTTTTGGTTTCACATTTTTTTTTGTCTAAATTAGATCAATTTGTTTTACAAGCACACTGAAAAAAGTGCTTAGGGGAGCAAATTGCTATTTTGCTTAAAATGAAGAAGGTTTATAAGGCTGTTAATCAAAAACAGAGGAAAATTTTTATTAAATTACATTAAGTCCTTGTAAATGTTTTTGCTTCTTGATTTTTATTAAAAACATGCGTATATACATATCTGTGTGAAAAAAAATGTACGCTTACAAACATAATTTTGTTGAATATTTGTTTTTTTTTTCCTTTTTAAAATATCCTAACGCGAAAAAATAGTTCACAGTCCTCAGTTTCGTGTTAAAGTATCCGAACAGGTTTGAGTACTTTTTAACAAAATAGTATATTTAAACATTATAAATGCTTTTTATAGGACTCAATACCAATAAATACTAATATTCAACTATATATATATAACAATATTTAAAATAAATTACGTAAATTTTACAAAAACACAATTATAAGTGAAATTTTAGCAATATTTTTGAAAAACTTCAAAGCAATTATAGAAAAAAGTTATAAACTTATATAAAGTAAAATTATTACTAAAACAAATTAGATGCATTCATCTAGAAAATTTACTAAAATTTTAATGCTTTATTAAAATTTGAAAATTTTAGAGATGATTGAGTAAACATAAGAAATGTAACACTCTTTGTGAGACCATTATTTAAATAACAAGCCATAACTCAAAAAGTATTCAAGCAGTAAGAAATATTTTATTATAAAATAACATACATATAAAGTTCATAAAGTTTCTTAGAAATACATTTGTAACATTTTGAGTTATCAGACTCACCATGATAGATTTTGAGCAATTTAAATGCCCACTTCTGGTAGATCAAAGACCCACTTGCGGTTTTCCTAACTTTCTAAACTTGATTGTTACTTGGCCTCTAGGTAGCGTAGAAACGAAACAAAGTTTGTTTTGTAAAGCCAAAAGATAGCATATTGAATAAAATAAAAAAACAAAAAATACCTGTCTTGATTTAGTCATTTTCAACGTATTCGGATACCTTAAGCGATTTTCACTACATTTACATTAATTTCAAGGAAATGGCATTCCTAGAAATTTCTAAGTTGACTATCACCGAAATCAGAAAAATATCGCTTGCTTTTTGACTAAATGGAATTTGGGAGCAGACATCCGCCATTCTGGATTCTCTAAGTTTGATTTTAATCTTATCTTTACTTTAAAAGTAAAATATCGTAATTACGCGACGTGTGTAGTCAGTTTATAATCGATTAATTAGTTTTTATTGCTTGGTTTTGGGAACGTGAGAGGGTTTGACAGTGCTCCGGGATCTCTGGATTAATGAATTTAAATTGAAGCCAGCCACACTCTGTGATACCGCTGTTCTAGCGCCTAAGGGCTATGCTTGTTTCTGCATCAGTGGTTTCTAGAAGATCACATCAACTTGGTACATGTAGTAAGAAAATGTAAATAAAGTGGTCTTATTTTCTGCAACTATTTTTTACTTATTTGATGAAGTATTATTACGAATTATAAAACGTTACTTAATTAAACTAGATGACACTTAAATGATTTTTGTTGAAAGAAAAATTTTCAAATGCTACTTAAAGAGCTGCATCAAGAAAAATATGAAATTACAATTGTACCACAGGGCAAACTGAGCCCTGTCAAAAAGACACAAGCAAGAAAAAGTTCAACATGCAATTTCTCAATCAACAAAAGATGATAAAACTACAGTAACTTGAACATAAAATTATAGTTTTCCTTGCAAATAACATTCCCGTAATGCTAGCGAAAAGTGTATCTGATGTATGTCCTTTATTAAAATCACGCATAATTTTTTGAAACATTTTAATTCAGTTAGATTGGATTTTTTCTCAAATTATTAAAGACAAATTGAAAAATCCTTAAAAGTAGGTAAGCGTACTTTCTCTTAATTAAATAATGTAGTGGAATTACGCGTTTTATAGAGTACACTAAAAATAATTACAAAAAAAGGATTGGAGTGATACATTTGAACCATCTCGACCACTAACGTTAGTATGGGTGCGAGCCTTTTCCCGGGTTACGTAACAACGACCTTAGAAGAGTGTACAGCCATTTAATATCTTGAACTACCTAGCAAAGTGGATGAGTAACACGCGGCTAGTATTTTTAGCGCGTTTTTCACGTAGTGGAACAAACGCGCTATTAGGACGCAAATTTCGTCTTCGTTTTCGTTCCATATTTTGTCGTACTTTTTTCTCAGCCAATAAGCAACCAATTGACCTCGGGTTTTCGGCATTTGGTCGCATTTGTGCCCCAGATGAGACGAATCATATTTAAATTTTCCCATAGTTTTCCCGAATTTTCCTACAAATTTTCCTGAATTTCACTAGTTTATAACAAAATTTTCTCATTTTTTTCATTCTGTAAGCCTTTGTTAGTTAAGCTAAATAAACTTTAAGTAATGTAGTAGTTAAGTTATTATTAATTGTATATACTTTACCTTGTTAAACTTAAAAGAATAAATACATAGAAGAGAGTTTTATGCCTAGACAAAGAGCTGTACGGGTTTTTGTAGCTTCTGTAAAAAATTTCTTTTTTTTTGTGCTGATACGGATTTGTGTCATTATTCCTGTGCAGCTCAATAGTAGTACATTTAGAGGAGTGGTACAGTACACACACACTACTTTCTGTTAGTAAAAAGTTCATTAGTTGCATTATTGTAAAATACAACTTGTGAAAAACGCGCTAAAATTACTTGGCCATGCCAATGATTGATATCTTGTTTTAAATAATTTCATTTTTATTCTAAGTAGATATTTATTACATATCGTTTAATCGAGTTAATTATTATAAATAATTTCATTTTTTGCCAATATCTTGTGTTAATTATATATTGTTACTTATCTATAAGTATTATTCTGTGAATTATTAAAAAAACGTATATGTATTACAATTTTATTATCATGACGTTAACAGAAAGGGTTCTTAAATAACAAAAATAATTTTAATTTCCTTTCTTATGCTTTTGCCATTTTTTAAGCAATATGCAATATGCAATCTGAATTATTAATATATGCTTCTTATTTATTATGGATTATTTTAACTAATTTTTAAAACAATTTTTTAATCTTTAAAGTTCACAATATGTTTATAGTGCATATTAATTAATTAACATGAAGCCATATTTCATATTTCTATGTTTAAATTTCAACATAATCGTTAATTCTCAACAGTCGTTTTGAAAAGTAAATTAAATTGCACTACATTTTTTCTAACGAAAATATAATTAGCTTTGAAAGGAAAGATTAAATATCTTGAACAGTTTTTCGAATTAAAAACTGATAATATAAATTTTAATATAGCATATTTATGTACATTTTTTAATTAAAATATATTAAAAGTAATTTTACACTTTGTTTGAAAATTACTAAATAATTTATACTTGTTTATGATTAGAATAACTTAATTTTGAATTCTTCTAAATATTTAGATTAAATTTTTTCCCCAAATATTTACATTAATTCTTTACATTGCTTAATGAAAGAGTAAAATCCTAATAATCATATATGCATTGTAAGCGCTAAATTAAAAATTAACCTTTTCATGTTGAATTCGATTGCGTTAAATAAGATCCAAGTCTGGTTGCTATAAATCTAAGTTTTCCCAGACGAAAACAACAGCAATAAAAAATATTAATATAGCTTGGTTTATACCATATATTATTTAAATGAAATACTTCATTTTTTCGAAAAATTATTTTGAAATTTCTTTTTTATAAAGCTATTTAATAATTTGACGATAAACTACCGTAAAATCCGGCGAATATAACTCGAACCTTTACTATCAAGCTGCTATTTTTAATTTTTAGGTATATATGCTTTATAACACGCAACCCTTTTTTTTACAAAGAATTCTGAAATGTACATGAGCAATGCTTTTATATTTGGAAGTCATTTATTCGAGGTATAACTTCAAGTCTTAGAAAAAGTATACTTACATATAGTATACTTCTAGATTTAAAATTCCTTAAGTTAATATAAGGACTATCTTTTCTTTTAAGTATTGTGGCGTTTGAAACAAATAAAGGGAGCGTGATTTGAAAAATAAAAATGTAGTTATTTTTGGTCACAGCTATTAGTTACATTAATTTACAACTTAGTACAATAAGATTATTTTAGAGTCCCAATTTCTATTGCTTTGTGAGGGAGGAGTCTTGTGGTCTGTTCCCAACGAAGTTTCCGCTCGAACTCTCCTTTCTCTTTCGGCCCCCGCTCGGGTTTGGGGTTGACCGCGGTCGGGGCCTTTTCTTCTTATTACATCCGGCTGTGGGTGGAGTGGGTTTCTTCTCGTGTCAAAGGTTGCCGAGGCTATCCAAGACATATCCGGGCAATATATTAACGACTGCAGGTGTTTTTGCACATGTGGGGATCAATTCTCCTAAAAACTGATCCTAGCCCCTGTGACGGGAAGTCGTAGGTGTCCAAGAACTGAAAATGGTTTCATTACAGTACACATTATTTCTATATATGCAGGATTCAAATTTTTTTCTATGCTGATCTTTTTTTTTATCTAATTTTAAAGTTCTCATTTTTTTATCCGACGTATATAGTGCAACCGTAACTTTTGATCTTATTTTTTTGTGTCAAAGGTGCGCGGATTACGACAATAATATGCGTAAAAATTGCCCTCTAAATGAAGAAAAAATAATCTGGAAATTTTGTATAATTAAATACATTTTTAGAAGTTATTTACTTTTTTCTTCTTTTTATGTGCTGCATTTTGGTAGTTTTGAATTTGCAGACTGAGTAAGTACCCAGACGTGATAGCTATTTCCTTGTCGGCACCATGTAGGGGTGGCTCCTGCTACCAAATTTTTGAAGCTTGAAATCGTTTTTAAATAAGAAAAATATTTTACTCATATTTTTCTAACAATTTTTTCAAGAAGTCAGTGAATAAAATTCTACAGAATTGAAAATTTTCCTTTTAATTAAATACGTATATATTTTAAAAAAAGTAAATCCTTCTGTTTTTGGAGAGGCAGAGAGAGAGAAGAGAGGTAAGAGAGAGAGAAGAGAAGGCAAAATAAAATCCAGAAGATCGGTTACGAAAAATTTGCAAAAGGCGAGAAAAAAAATCTTCGTTATTGCTTAGCAAAATAAGGCTGGGAAACGATTAAGTTCAGTCGAAATAAAGATGTGTTGCTCGCCTGGCTTTTATGAGATTAAAATCTTTCTTTCTTTCACACACCACCATGTTTTCTCTTTTTCCGTGTTTTTCCTCCAGAAACGTCTTCTTTTTTGAGCTCATTAGGATGTCAGCGTTTAATTGGTCAACTCGATTACGTGATTGGTGTTTGGAAAAACTCTTCTACCAGTTAAGAGATCTTGTAATCCCGATTGCTTCAATTCGGTATCTGAGCTATTACTGAAATTCTGCATTTCTCTTCAGGCCTTGGAGATTGTTACCGCATGTTTTCGTCTTCCCTCTGGGATAAAATACCAAAAAAAGAGCAAAGAAGCTGTTAAAAGCTTTTAAACTGCTGATCGTCTACGGTGTTGTATTGTTATAAATGCTGTTAAAATACAAGAAAAAGATTTTTGAAACAAACCGAGGGTTAAAATTTTAGTTTTGGTGAAAAAATGATTTTTTTCAATTAAAAAAATGAGGCATTTCTTAATTTTTTAAAAACATTAATATAAGATTGGACAGGGCACATTTTTTCTTTATGTAGTTACATTTATATTTTTTCTGGGCTCAAATATATGCAGTGAAACACGTTTAACGTGAAAAAGCATAAGACGAAATAGCGGTTAACATGAAATAGCACAATGGTCCTGATAAACTACTATGTATATTTTGATGTATTTATTTTCTTTTAACACAAAAATAATTCCCTTCTGGAAATGAACAAAGTACAAAAATTACCAGGTGGAATGGACTGTTCTATCGTATTTTCGCAATAATTCATTGTAGTAGATGATAATAATATGTGTAGAGACCCATTTATGACAGGCAAAGACATTTTGGAGAGTTTGTTCAAAGCTAAAAAAACATCATTGTTATAGATTCCGACGATCAAAATGAAATGAATAATGCAGCTCTTGTCCCCACATCATCTGAAATAAGGAATATCATGAAAAGTATGCGCAGTTATACAGACGCACATTCAAATGTGAAATGAATAACAAAATGTACGATATCGATCAATTTTTTGATTATCTGATGATAAAAAAAACAATGCAAAGAAAAGTTTCAGATTATTTTCCAAAAACTCAATAAATGTTTTGTTTTTCAATAGAATTGAAAATTTTGTATTAAATTTTTTAAATTCTTGTGAATGTTTTGTTTCATTAATTTTTATTAAATATATGCATATATACATATCTATGTAAATAAAATAAACTTTAGTAAGCTTAATTTGTTGGAACATGGTTTTTTTTTTGGCAATATCTTTAACAAGAAAAAATATTTCAGTCCTTTCAGTCTCCTGCTAAGCGATTTTCACTGTATGTGTAATAACTCACTTAAATTTTCTCTCCAGGGATTTTAATCAATAACGGTCTTGAGCCCTCCAAGACTCCATGCGATAAATAATTTTTATTTTACGTGGACTATAACCACAACTGTATATGACCTCAAAAAAACTTAAAGGTTAGTGTTTTAAAGTAGAAAATTCAAACTTGCATCACCAGAATTTTACTGATCAGAAAAACTGTACCAAAAATCATATGATTCTAACAGATTCCGGTTGACCTTGACTATAAGGAAAGGAGATATCTGTAGAGAACAATGAATCTTTTTGTGAACGTCCAGTTACACACTCGCACATCAACCTTCTGGAAATAATTATTCATAGGTTCCTATGACCATCTTATGAGTCCATAAAATAATTGAATACCTGTTACATTTCTATTGCAACTAGCTATAACGGACAACTGTTGATCTTCTCTTGCTCTCATCTTTCTCTACTTATGCTGTCTCATCGAAATGCCTCCATAAAGCGCACACAGCATTATCCGTTTTAAAGTTCTCCCATTGCACAGCGGAAAAATCGTCTTCTTTTTGAAAGGATAACCGCATTCTTATGCAAACTAACAGCCTTAAAATATGGTGAGGTCTTGTCTTTGGTCATCGCCCCGGCAAACTTTGACACCGTGAGAAAACCCTTACTCCATCCACGAGCTGGATGTAACTCGAGGATAAAAAGCCCGACCGTTAACATCCCGAGACCATAGAGAGGGAAGCGAGAAGTCCGTTGGAAAACTTCGAACAGAACCGATGTAATCTCCTACATCACAAACAACAGCATTTGAACTCTAATGAACTAACCAATCTTTATAATAAATTTAATTTTTTTCTGTAATTAATAGCTTGACGTAAATAAACCAAATATTTAAATTCATACATATCACGCTATCATTATTTTTCTTAAACGTCACACCGTTATATTGTAGACTACTAACATACTACTCAGCCTCGTGTTTTCCGTCATTTCGCCACTTTAACTAATTGTCCAAAAATTGTCAATAACTTACTTAAACTGCTTTCTTTTGAATACCCCCAATTGTTGCAAGAAACACCACAAAAATCACTGAAGTGTGTGTACGAACGAAGCACAGAAATTGCTCGTGAGATTACAAGGAATTTTCCTGAAAATGCACAGTTAAGTGCACATACATACGTATGCGATGAATTTTAAAAACTTGCTTCTTTTCTTGGAATCAGAAATCTTCACTGGCATTCATTTTGTACCTTGTGAGGAATTAAATTTAATCGGCCAAAATACCTTAAATTTGAATTGTGTTACATTGCATGTATTTCTTGAAAAAAAGCATTGGATTTATTCATATCTTATACTAATTCTAATCTACCAAAGACCCAACTGTTACATTATGCTTCCTTTTTTTAATCCTAAATTTTTACAACTTTTTAAGAACTTAAGAAAAATAGCATACAATGAATTAACTATGAACTGCTTTCTATTAATTTCTTGTGCATCTGCGTGAAGTAAATGAAATATGTCTCTAGTGCAGTGCTTCTCAAAGTTTCAATATTCGCGACCCAATATTCAATCATAATTTTCATCGCGTCCTCTTCATACAATAACAATGTAATGAATTTAATAATACTACACTTTTACACTTAAACTACGCGATGCGTCTTTAATCTCTTAAATGTCACATGTGAATATAAATGTCTCGCTCAACCAAAGCATTAATTTCCTCCGGACGTATATATACGTCTTTCCGAAGTACGAACTTTTCTCTGCACTGCTATCCATAAAATTATACCGAAGATTTTGGATTGCAATGCAAGGATCTTGGCAATGTTTGTGAAGGATTTACTTATTTCAGATTATTTGCTTCTTTATCCCCCCCCCCCAACACATCACTGCACCTAAGTCGAAAACGGTTGAAATTCAGTATGGAATTGAGTAACTTTTAATCAGTAGTTAAGGGACTAATTATAAACCGTACAATTTATGAAGATAAGTGTTAATTATAAAATATATTGTGCAGTACTCGTGCCCCTCTTGTAGAGTTGTCACGCTCCCACAGGGGGGCGCACCCCACAATTTGAGAAACGCTGCTCTAGTGAATATTGAATTAAAAATAATGGTTAGCATTCATATCTTCATAACTTATTTCACAACTCCTATATATATTAAACGGATTAACTAGAACAAATGTATTATCTTATGTTGACTGTGTTAATTTTGCCTCGAGAGCTGAAAATTCTAAATAGTTTTCTATTAGATGCGATTCTTTGAGGTTAAAATTAAATAATTTTATAGTTTTACACATTATTTATAAAGAAATGAGGCTTCAAAAAAGTGTAAAATGTTTAAAATATAATCATAATTTTAAAAATTATAAGTATTTGAAACAAAGAAACATCTTTGTCAAGAATATTAATTGTTTTACGTTTGCACATAATATTTTCTATAAAATAGTTGGTCTAATTATTAGCAATAAGTTCATTTATAAAGTTAAGTATGTCCTTAATACTTATTACACTGCAGCTATTTTTATAAAAATATCATAACAAATTATATTTTTTAAGTTACATTTTTAATTTTTTTTAAAAAAAATCAATATTTTTCAAATATTTTGAAATAAGAAAGATAATTATTGCTAAAATTAGATAGACTTTCAAGAGTACGATACTTTTTACAATTCTATAAAGATACATCTATATTTAATACATCAAAGGCTACAAGTTTAGAAAATAGAATGCGCAATGTAAAATTTACTTAATATTTATTACCAAAATGTTTCTTATATTTTCATATGCTTATAATTTTTTAAAATGTTAATCATATTTAAAACACTTTGGACTTTTTTTGAAGCACATTCCTTTATAAATAGTGTGCAAGAGAATAGAGTCATTTAATTTTAATTTCATAGAATTATATCTATAGGAATTTGTTTATATTTTCAGCTCTCGAGACAAAGTAAACTCCCTTGAGACCCCTTAAACAATTTTCGCAAAATTCAATTTCGATTCTCAATAAGTTGTTTTTTAACTTGTTTTTTTTTCGAATAAAATATACTTGAAAATAAAAATCAGTTTACAGATATAAGCGTTTTGACTATACCGAATTCAGCGAATAGCACTTTTTTATGTATATACTTGAAAACCATTCCCAGGTACTTTAAAATGGACTCCTAGTCAATGATTTTTTTTATCTCCTTTATTGGAAATCTAATTATCACCTACTTAATGGATATCCAAATACTTGAAGTGACGCGAAACAAGCATCTTTATTTGATTTAACCCTCTTATTGCGCGTTTTTAAAACAAAGGAACAAAAAAAAATGTCGAACTTTTCTGAATCAAATCATGTTCAAGTTTACCATGCTCTTGTTATGATGAGCATCATTGTGCTCCGTCACAGTAATTATTTTTTAAGGGAATAATTCAAAATTAAGTATCACTTTCTGATAAAAAGATACTTTTAAGTTTAATTCTGATGTGAAAGTTTAAATTTTTGATGAACAAAATTATGATTTTTATTCTTGCTGATCAAATTTAAGAGTATCATTCCTGCTGAAGTAGTTAGAAAAAAATAGGTCTAAGAAATTGAGGACGCTGGATATTTAGAGCAATATAGTATAAATAAGGGGTTGAAAATTGTTTGGCTCCAGAGTCACATTTTGGGAGCAGAGAATACCCAACAGCTGCACCTTTTTTAAAATGATTGCATTTAATATTTAACTTTGCATATCAGAAAAGAAATAAATTTCATTTTACGAGAGTTGGAACTTTAATAGTGACAACGATTTATTTACATGTAATACAAAAGTGATTCATGTCACCATGTTTTACAGAGCATCAATATAGTCGCCAGCATTGTGTATAACCCGTTTCCAATGATGTGGAAGTCGCAGAACACCGGCAACAGTGCATGTTCTGTTGATAGTTAGAATGGACCGGTCTACTGCCACAAGAATATCTGGAACAGTTTTGAAGTAAATGCCATGAAGTGGTTTCTTCATCTTAGGGATTAAGTCACAAGGACTTAGATCTGAGGGTCTGTCACTACCCATTAGTGCGGCAATAGCATGCACTTCTGCTTCACTAACACTAGGACGTCCTGGCAGATGCATGTCTGCCAAATTTTGGCGACCTTCACTGAAGTTTTACCCATCTTGCTACAGTTCAGTAAGACAATAGAGTTTCCCCGAAAGCGTCTTGGAGTCCTAGATGGCATTGTGATGCTGTACGATCTCTGGCACATTCAATTTTTAACCAACTTCGTTGTTCTTATTTTAAAAACATCCTGATAACACTTACTTTATACCACAAGCTAATACAAGGATCAGTTCTTCGAGTCACTCCGAATGCGCGTGATGTAGGAAGGACGAGTCTTTTTGCTGAGAGGAAAGGTAGGTATGCAGCTCACATGTGGTATAGACGACCTGCTTTGGTTTTGTTGTGTAGCTTTTATACAGCAGTGTTGCCACTATTTAGCTTCCTACCCTCATAAAAATAAAAAATAAAAATATAAGCTAAATAAATAGTGGAAGTTTAATTAAATTTATTTATTGTATTGACTGTACGCCATCTATAGCTGCAAGCATATTTAATTTGAGTACTTTATCACACTTTTCTATAATTTATTTTTGAAATCAGGAAGGAGATTGCTGGTTGAAATTCTCATCACAGCCTGAAAAATAATGCCAGCCAATTTGCATTAAAACTTAATCTTGCTGATTATCTTCATGCAAGAAATAACTTTGACAACAAAAAAACATGTCTACCCAAATATATAAAGAACATTTTCCCAACACACACAAATTCATTTATACATGTAAATTTTCCTGCAAGCAAAAGATTTGTAAAAATAAATCAATGTCATAGCATTAAACAATTCCTTCACTCAATGATCTGACTGCAAAAAAATAAGTTCAAGCTGTAGATCCTGAGACACTGTGTCAATATCAGCAGCAATGGGATAGCAGAGAAAGATTAATTAAGACTCAATTTCCTTAAGGTATCCAACTACCCTAAAATTGTGAATTTTGCCAAAAAGTGACAATTTTGTTTCATGATTTTATATTTTAAGCCATCTTTTTAGCTTTATGAAAATACCAAGTTTATTATTTTCCACTCAGTAGAACAAAATAACTAAAAAAAAGTGCTGCTGTAGTTCTTGAAAAAATTAAAACATTTCTTATATCCTGAAATGATTAACATAGCAACTCTTCAGAATTGAAAATTGTTCATAAACTTTTGGTACAGAATGGGTCGCATTTATGTTATTTTTTGTAAAGTTTTACAATTTTTTTTCCATTTTAGTCCTAATCATTTCTTTTTCTCTTCTTAATTTTAGTGTATTTTTCTTAAAATGTACTAAAAAAATCTAAAAAAAACCCCAAACAAATCCCCAAAACTCCATTTAAAAAATACAGTAGTCGCAAATAGTCGGATACCTTAATATACAGAAATCTTCTCGTGAATACGTCCTTCAAACTCTGTAGATGATCTCTCTAATCTTAGAAGAAAGAAACCCTTTCTTCTAAACCCTTTCGGGAACTTGGTTTTCCTATTAAAGGCATTATTTTTTTCTAATAGAAGAAAATATAAGACGAAACTTTGATTGCTCACAGAAAAGTTCAAAGTGTATTTTCTGACTGTCTTTGAGGGCTGCATACGACCCACGAGCTGTTTTTTTCACACCACTAGTTTAATATAGTAATAGTTTTCTGCTTATAAGGGTTGCCTAAATGAAAAGTGAGCTCGTGCATTTGTGTCAGAATTGTGTTGTGGATATAAAGGGAGGTAGGGGGTATACACCACATACGATGTGCAATAATGGAACCTGTTAATTGTAAAGTAAATAGACCAAAAGTAAAGTCATGCTATCCATGGATGCATCCATATTGTAACAATGCGAGGCAGTATGGTTTTCGATTGGGCAGGTGAGCTAGATACGGGCATCCATCAAAAAATAGGGATAGTCTATGACAGGGGTGGGCAGACTTTTACAGGGTACAGGCTACTTCTAATGTTTTTAAAGTATTGCGGTTTACACCCAGTAACGTAGGTGTGGCCATTCTGTATTAAAATTGCACGTTTTCTTTTTCTAACATTTGTTTTCGACATTTTATTCCTCTATTAAAATATGACTACACTATTTTTACTACAAAACTCAAATAACGCAAGATTGTCAAGTTGAATACTTGAACAACTATGATCGACTTCTAGACCGTGGAGGTATTCAAGGTAGCGAACAGAGAAGATACATGAATCGATGAATCTGAAACCGACGTATGTACTTAATTTTTTCGCTACCGAGTCCGCGGGACATAAAGTCAACACAAGAACCCAATCTCGTGAAAGCGCGGGAAGAGCTGATCATCAACATTTATTCTCCCCTTCACTAGGCAAGTTGGGAATTTTCCCCCTACAGTGGCAGGGAACGTGTCAAGGGTCATCGTTTGCTTCCAATGAAGGTACACGTATGTCATCTAATGTTACCGAATCATTTAGCAAATTTTTCGATAACATTAGACGAATCGTCTTTTCACAATCGAAATATAAGCAAACGATCGTTTGCTTAAGCTTCGATTGTGAAAAGAAGGTTCTAAAATGTAGCTGGCATCAGTGTTTCATAAATACATCTGTTTCTTTTAGTAAGCGTGTCATAGGTCTTAGTAAAGGTGGTCACCCCCAAATGTTTCGGTTGCCCACTGGTCGATCGCGATCGACCCAGTGCTTATCCCGGGTCTATGGCAAGAACTACTTAGTTAAAACGATAGGTACAAAAGTTTTCGTAAAGGACAGTTAACGATATGAGATCTCTACAACAATGGTGGCTCAAACCTCTCCCGTAAAACGCAGACAACTATAAAATGTTTCTTTAAAAAGTGATGAATATCGGCCGTACATTCCGGATTTCCACTCTAAGACCTTCCACACATTTTAGTCTTTAAGAGATAATTACATAGCCATTTGGTTGAGGAGGTGAATGAAGCTATGCAGGACTTTCTCGAGAATCAACCACGACCTTTCTACATCTAAAGCATAGACCTACTGTCGAAACAATGGGACATGTGTTACAACCCCTATGACGATTTATTTTGATTTCTAATAAAAGTATTCCTTTTACTCAACTTTTCCTCTTGTCGCTTGGGTAACCTTATATATTGTTCAACTATTTGCGATGAAAAAAACAGAAGTTAAAAGCAATACAGTAACTGCCACAATTAAATGAATCTTCATTAACTGGACCATAAAGTGCGATTATGAAGAAATCAAAACATACGTCTAGTAATGATTTTGTCAGAAATTGCATTAAAGATGACGTCGATGGGTAATTCGTGTTGAAATTCACTAGTTAAATTTGACGAAATTAGCACGTGTATTTGAGTTAGACTTTCTGGTACCCCTTTCTCTCGTGTCTACATTTACTTGTATGTCTACGTAAATATGTCTCGATTAGGTAGGGTGACAAATTTGAAGTACATATAAATTCATAGAGTTAATTAATATCATAATTTAACGTGTTGGTCAAACAAGGAGAAATGATCAAACGGATGTTATCGGTAATGACATATGAAAATGCTGATGCATATATATAGTTCTACTGATAGGAAATATTCATATTTCAACTATAATAGTCTCATTTAGGAACTCTAAATTAATTATTTTTTCTAACTTTTACTAGTAATATTCTTAGTAAGAAGCGACATGTTATATGGTAGAAAATTTTTAAACTAATAAGCATTATTATCTATGGCATAGATTTATTCTGAATTACAATTCAGAGGAATTAGCAAAGAACAATAATAAACTGGTTAACTAACCATGTTTTCGTATTCGAGAGAACATACTTTTTTTATAAGATTATAATTTTTGTATTTAATACACAAATATTAAATCAATTATTATTTTACTTTCAATATTATGCAAGCTGTAAAATCCTTCTTTTTTAGCAGCATATCTACACTTTAAAAAACTTAGAAGAAAAAAACTCATATTGTCTAAATCAAAGGTGTCAAACTCTCTGCCGTCAATAAGCAGTTTTGCGGCCCGGCCAGTATATCGGCAACCAATAGTATAATATAAAATATCAAAATTTCTATAGAAATGGAAAAGGTATTGGCAGAGAAGCGATGTCAAGTGTCAGGACGCCAACATTAAACAGTTTTTCTACTTTTATATATGTTTAATATAATGTATTATTCGAAATAAACCTACGCTTCTGGGAATATTGTTTTTTTTTTGCGGTCCTCTTAAAGTTAGACCTTGTTTTTTGGCTTAAGTTAGCTTTTGAGTTTGACACTCTTGGTCTAAATGTTTACATTTTATTTTAAATTTCAAAATTTCAGTTTTATATTCATTAAAAAGCAACATAGAGGATTTTATCTATTTAAAAATTTTGAGATACTTTTTAATCTACTTACAAAAAAATTTAAAAACGCAAAATAAGGAAAGTAAATTTTTATGTGGGCTTGGATTATTTTAGTTTTACCATGTTTTAATAAGTGCGACAGTTAAAACATTTTTGCTCTAAAAGATCTGATTAGATTACGGGCAGATTTAATTTGGAATTCATGTGAATATTACGCAAATATATGCGCGCTATCTTGTTAAAAGTTAACGTCTCCGAAGGTTCAAAGTTGGGACAGAGCCACTTGCTTTATGGTCAGAGAAATGCAATGCCGTCTGCTCAGATTACAAATGATGCCAGAAAGAAGTGTTTGTGTAGTGTACCCAATAGCAATGCGGTGGACTCCAACCACAGGACTCATTTGCTGTAAGGGAACGAACTAGTGACATTTCAACTTACACGCAGTTTTGCGTGGGAAAGAATCCAAGATTGGACATTCTGATGCTTATATTCTGAGGCAAGTCAAACGTTGACTTTTCTAAATCCAGCCGACAGACAGGTAACCGCCGTAATTCCCAAGCCAATCTCCAGCTACAAAGTCCACCTCGTGAGGGATGACTAGGACCAATAGCCATATAATAATCCTGGCTGCATCCAAACAGAAATGAGTCTTCCTCACGTTTAGTTTTTGTCGGTGTGCCCTATACCGCCTTTAAATAGACACCAAAAGCGAAAAACCCATATATTCTCGATATGCTACGAAGCTTCACAAACGCTACAGAGAAACTTCTGTAGGCTTCAACATTCCACGACGCCCCAGAACACTCCAATGGACTCTCTCTCCGTTTGACTTCCAGTTTCACTTGGACCCAATCAGACCTACAGTGACATATCAAGGCTTGCATTTACGATTATCCCAATGTCGTCATAACGCAGCCATTCACATGTGTGATCTGGCCTTAACATTGACCTAAACAGCGCTGAACTTTATCAACACTTTAGCAGCAGCTTATATCATCACACAAAGTGCAGATCCTATATGATAATATTAAATATAAGAAGGCCACGGTGGTCTCCAGACACAAATACGACGATCATAATGCAGCATTCAGAATCGTGACTTGTCTGAAAATACGACATAATGGGATTACTGTTTGTATCAAGATTTGTCGCTAAGCGCACCATTGTTCCCACGAATCTGTATGCTGCAGTGACCAAGGAAGTCACAGTGATGATTGCAGACTCTTGGTGCTGCTCCAGATATTGTCGCACTTGTCGTGCAGAAAACAAGACCACTTCATGACTCAAAGTCTGTGATTTAGCTAGTAGGGAATCTGATAACATTGAGAGTGGGAGATCATTGAGATACTGCATGGTGTTCAGTATGACCCTCCATATCCCCTCCACTCCAGATTAACAGGACAGCCATTAGATTCTGTACGAAGTGAGTACCAATATTGTGGAACGATAAACCGTACTCTCTAACGCCCCTGCTGTTAACGAACTCACTCATGTCCATCGGAATCATTGGAAATTTTTGAGGGCACACGGGTTACAAGGAACCCTCAATCCCGTATCTGGTTAAAACGTTTATGATGTGGAAGTGACAATGTGGAATTTACTTTCTGGGTGTGTGCTGTGTGGCTATTGGACGAGCGGTGGAGCTTCAAGGCAAGGAAGAATTCGGCAGGTCGAGAATCTACTAGAGAGGAACCTCTCACTATTGGTCGATAAATTATGAAGATAATGTCTCTAAGAGGCTTTCCAAAAAGAGGGACAAAAAGTGTACTCAGTGTGTTGTAGTATGGTGTCCAGTAAGGGCAAAAAAGTTAAGAGATAGAAAAAACGACCGGCCAGTAATCGACGGGGTCACCCTCCTTCGATTTGACCGCGCTCGGTAGTGATTCAGTTAAGACACAGGGGTGAGATAGGCTCTTAGGGATCTCTGTTATGTTTAGAGAGGTTAAGATTAATCCGACATGTCCAAGTTCCTGTTACACCTCAAATGAGGCACAACATTACTTTTGCACAAACAAACGATGTTAAAATGTTTTGAATTATGAATGCGACACTTTCCTTTTACACATAGTTTGAAATAACGTATCTTCCATATATTTTCTTCGACTTCACCTAAATATTAATCATTAGCATATATATCGGTATCTTTATGTTTTAATGCAAATTTGGAGTTTGCGTCATCCTCCTTTATAGCGCCGCAAGCTTAATGTCATTTTAAAGATATAACTAAGAAAATTTTATAAAAATTTCTACAAAAAGCAATTCAAAAGTAAAAAGGAATTTGCTGTGAAACAGAAAATGGTGTTAAAAGATTTAAAAGACAGGGGGGAAAAGTAAATGATTCGAAACTGAAAAGAAAAACAAACTTCTAATGGTAAGTGATAAAATGTCGTAAAACAGCACTTTGTCTTAAGTTTTATTGCTGTAAAAGTCTTAAGAAACAGTTCTATAGGCTAAAACAAGGAGCAGTTGGAGGATGAAGGGGAAGGAGAACGAGCAAGCCATTAGGAAACAACAGGATTAAAAATCAGGAGCGGAACAAAAATGGTATATTTTTAATTTAATTGTATATTTCGGAAAAGTGGGTTTGTACAAATGCTCTAAAATAAAAATTTGAAAAATTTACAATTTTTAAATTTTAATCATTAAAGTTTAAAATTCCATTATTTCTTAGCTTTGTAGTTACTTAATCCCTTGATTGATTTTATTTATCACTGTAATTTAATTTATTGAATCCATTTTCAAGAATTTAACCTGAAATAACTGTTCTATAAGATCTTATAACGCCAATTCCGTGTGAAGCAATAAATTATGTAATAAATAATTACAGCATATAGCTGAAAAAGTAATTCATAATCACAAAAATTTTAATATCCTTCGTGATATATATATATAATTTGAAACAATAATTCATTAACTTATATTTTTTTTGAAAAAATATTCACTCATCGGGGCTTTTAAATATCTACAGATTGTTAAGAGTATTTAAACACTAATTTGAATTCAATGAATATTTATTACAAATAATTTAAGTTGACAAAACTTATTTGTGTGTTCACTATTTCTTTTACTATTTATTTACTTATATCCCTAGTTATGAAAACGAAGTATTTTAATTTTCTTTCATATTCAACATACAAATATATCATTACATAGCATACACAAATACTATATTCACATTCAATATTATAAGTATGCCTCCATCTCTGCATATAAAGCCAAAAATCTTATAAAAAGTTATTTTTTCCTCAAAATCTTTTGAATTAATGTCCTTCTATTAACTATATTGCCACCTTCTACAACCGTTAATATTCACTGAATTCTTGAAGAAAGAAACGGACATTTTAAATGATTAAAGTGAGCATGATTCCCTTGAATATCAATGCACACTTAGCTCTTTCCGTATGATAATGTTAAAGTTCTACAAAACTTACTTAAATTGAACTGAATTTAAAATTAAGATATTCAAAAAAGAATTATGAAATTCCGCAAACTTCATAAAAGTTGTATAAAAAGGAATTATTACCATGAGAGTATAAATAAAATAGATTAAATTTAAAAATAAATTATTTCTAACTTAACTTAGAACTTCTGAAGTTATATATAAATGTAAAACTGAGGAGAAAATTATTTTAATATGATGGAAGCATTAGAAAAATAAAACAAAACTTGATGAAGTTTTAAAGATTTAAGAGTCGTAATTTCAACCACAAAAGATGATCCTATAAATGATGATCTTGGTTCAAAAATCAACCAAGGAAAGTTCCTGCCTTTCTTAACTGCTTTCTGAATATCATATAGTCTGACAAACCCTAGAGCGTCAATCACTTGTATGATCTATATTGTTTTCAAATGAGGGATTTTAAAATTTTATATGTTTTTCTTACTTAAAGTATGTAAATAGCCTAAACATCTTCGAAAAATCAATTTTGGGATTTTGATATTTCTAAAATCTCCAATTCATGATCTTTCCAGTGATATAACATATTTGCTATTTTATGAATTAGAGGTATGTCAAAATTGCTATTAAAAAAATAAACAGCTGACATGCCAAGCCCACTTTGACAGATAAAAAGTAAATATTGGCCTTTTAAATCTGAGAAGCACTTTCAAAACAACACAAATGGTTTCATTTATTTATACGCATTTAAGAGTAAAGTAAATGCGAGTATAACTGTTATGTCTTTTTATCTGTTTTTGGAGCGAAATTTACAAGTATTTCGAAGAACACTTGGATTTAAGTATTTGAGTTTTGATTCTAACTTAACAATAATAGTGTAAATAAATCATATAGGCAAAAAAGAAAGGAAAATTCACAAATTGAATGTGAGTTTTATTATTTGAAGACAAAAACGTGGATACGGCTCAGGCAGGGAAATTGTCATTGTTTTGTTGTCATTGTCTTTCGAAAAATGCCAGTGTCAATCATTGACAAAAAAAGGAATGTAGGGTGGTTAATAGTCTTATCATGAAGAGTATTTTTTTTCGAAACCACCCATGTCACAAAGGTTAAAATTCCATATAGATTTAAACTGCATCCACAATATATTTCTAATAATCATCTTTTTTTTAGTAGGATCATTATATGAAATAAAATAACTAGAATCACTTATGACTCATTAAAAACAATACACTTATTTTTAAGAGAGGAATGGAAAACTCGTTAGAGGAGCTCCACTCTAAATATTAAAACTAATTAGTCAAGAAAGTCAATTATTTAAGTGTGATTTTTATGTGAAAAGAATCACACTTAGTTCGATGACTTTCTAATGAAATTGGCATCTCTATTCCGTTGCATTTGGTTCTTAAATTTTTGTTCAAAATTTCCAAAAATTTTAACTCTGAAATCCATAAAGGAAACGATGAAACCAGAGAGTTATACTTTACCATTTTTATATAAAACACAGTTAAATAATCAGCTGATGAAGAATTCTTTATAATGTGTTAGTTTAAACTTATTTTTCTTTATTTTATAATTACAAATATTTTGTTAGGATGTTCCCGATTGCCTATATGTATATAATCAGCATAGTACTTCATAATTCTGATCCACGGTCAGATGTCAATTTTTCATCTGACCTAACATCACATCCAAGGACGTCTTAAGGCTCTTTGAGGCCCTTGGCCCAAAGAATTAAGATTTTTTATGCCCTGGGCCCTCATGCAAAAGTAGATCCTACTTGAGATCTTTGACAGAAGACAGTATATAGCATGCATTGTTAAATATTCGTTCAATCGATAGTTTGAAACAAATAAATGTGCACGACTCTCAGTCTCAAAACCTAGGCACTAACCGGCTCGACCAATGGCCGCATTTTGACAGAATGAGTCGAATGATTATGTATGTTATAAGGCCTACCTCAAGACATGGGCAAGGATCATCACATAATAATACAGTCTTACCACTTTTACCAGTTGTCATGCTGTTTGAAATTCTCTGTTTTCGGAGAATATGTTGTGAGCGAATTCTTCCTAAAGTCGCTCCCTCACCATCCTGCCTACCTGGAGGGAAACAAAGCATGATCAGAAGCTTCCATAATAGTTATTACTTTACTATTATCCAAACACACTAATCAACCACAAGAGGATGTCCTGCGAGTGATATAAAGAAAGCAATAAACCCTAAGTGAACAACTCCGTTTTTAACTCAAGTTGTGAAAATCAATTAAATCTAACCTAGCAACAGTTTATCCGCTCCCCTTCTCCCTTTCAATTACAAAAACTTGACTTTATATAGGCAAACTAATCTCCATATCAGGGTTTCTTGTTGAGAGGGATGTCTGTGAATTTACGCGAATGCTAGTCCAATGATTCCCCAAGAGGATTCGTGTAAAGGTTGCGAAAAGATCCGTCACAATGTATGGGAATAATATTTGACCATTAAAATTATCCATGTGATCTTATTAAGACAGAGTCGAAAACGAAACCCAAAAAGGCGTGGCCCTGGATCCGGTCCCAGTTGGTCCATGCATTAAGTAGTTCCTGGTTACATCCATACCTTTATAGTATGCATAGAATACGAGATAAATCGTGCATTTGTGCCCTGGGGTTCACCAGAAATCATTATGTGGAATGATGATGAGTGTTTCATATTAATTTCAAATGGACATCTAAGTCCTATAATGGCGTGGTGTAAAAGTTAGGATATAGTACGATGCACTTACTGTAATATTATTCTCACTAATTTTTGCCATGGTTCAAAACTGCAAAAGCTGTTGTTAATAGCTATGCAATTAAGACTATCCAAACTAAGCTGAACTACAAATGTGTTGATTAGCATTCATCAGCTCTAGCTATACATCGTATATTGTTTGTAACCCGGAGGCACAATATTTCTCATGCCCAGTAAAACAATAATTATGATTTGATTTTCAGTAAAGCTACCCAACCTATCCAGACTTCATTTTTAGGTTAAGGCTTAAGTTTAGTTAATTGTTTTATGGATTCCTTCTGTAAAAAGTAAATTTTCATAAATAATTCTTATATTTGCACATGTCTTCTTCATTGATAATTTTATGAAATTTGTTTTTAAAAAAAATAAAGATATTCTGACATCGTAACCCAAAGTAACTTTAAAATCTTTATTATTACATATTTATTTTCATAATCTTTAAATTATGATAGACAGAAATCTACACAAATTCAATACTATTTTTTTATTTTACTTTCCACGTCTGGGACATTAATGCACTAAGTTCACTGTCATAGTAAATCATACGGGAAGAAGTAAAGCGGATTATAACATTTCTAACAGTATAAATAAAAGGCAACTCAGTCAACATACTTATAACGAGCAGAGCGGGACCAATATATTTCCTCATTGCGCCCCAGTGCTCGTAAAAAGCTGAGTTTCAAATTAAAGAATGTGGACGGATATTTGGTTTCTCATTTGATGTACATAAAACGGAAGAGGATTTTGCCTTTATTTTTATTACTTTATATGGGTATTATATTTATATTCCTTTAGAAAACTACATGAAGCCTTACTTATCAAAATATAAAATCTACAGTTTCTTTAATGATAGAGGCATCCAATCATTTCTCAAATAAACGTGGTGAGTATTCTTGAAATCAGTTATTGCTGAATTTGTTTCTGTATCAAATAACTGCATTTAGTAATAAATGATAACATTTTCATCAAATTAATCCCATTCAATTGTATACAAACCTGGTGGTGTATGAACTGCTTTCTTTTCAACTACAAACTGTAAATGAGTTTGTAAGATTCGCCGGACAAAAACAAAACTATATAGGTGGCGCTGCCATCGGAATGGAGAAAGAGAGAAGAACCACAATGGCGGTTAAGTCCTGTAGCATCGGATACAAAATGGCATGAAAATAGTTTAATGTGTGGTAGCAGTGTATTTTTATATTGGTTTAATTGTGTGGGCTGTGTGGCTTTTAAAACGTAATAAAATCTTTAGCCACTAGAGATGAATTAAGTATATTTTTCCTGGTTGTGGTGAATTCTTCTTTGATGAATTAAGAACCTACAGCGGATCTACGAGTGAATATTAATTGAGTTTAAGAAAACTGTTAATTCTAATATTATAACTTATATTTAGATTAATAAATTCTGCTAGGAATTTTAACCCCTTAATTGCCGATTAAAAGTGACTTGATTCGTTCCCCGCAGCCAAAGTTTTTCACGTAGATGCTCGTATTTAGTGTATTGTGGAAGGGGGGGGAGGTACAAATAAACACATTTTTCTTTGAAATAAGTAAAACACAAACACTTCCAAGGTCATTTATTGCACTCAAAAGCCTTCGGTTTAGTTGTAATGATAGCAGACAAACAAAACAATCGTATTTCGGAAAGAAGTATAAATACTTCCGGTGCACTAAAAGCACTGGTTGAGCGAGACGGATATATACGCCGGTGGCAGGTAAGGGTTAAGTTGTATTCGTTCCACTATCAATCAAATTGCTTTTAAGCTTTTTGTCTGTTCAATAAATAGACATTTACATTTAACGCTGAAGTGAGAGTTTTCAAATGTATTGTTTAGTGTTTTCAAAAACTTTTACTGAGCATCACTATGAATTTATTCAAAATTTTTATTTTTTGTCACGACATGTGTTCCTTAGCTAATTGTTTTTTGTAATATCACAAAATCTCACTTCAGTATACACAAGTGTACATAAGGAACATATAATATAATCTTGCAGGGTATTTATACAGAAAATTTAGAAAAAATTCATTTTTTAACGCAATTTTATGTAAAAATATAATTTTTAGGAAGTAATAATTTTTGTATGCAATTTTATCTCATCAAAAATCCTGCCTTATTTTAGCCGATTTTTTAAAAATATTATGTCCTTCCTTTCTTTTTAATCTTTTTTCTTTTATTTCTTTTTGGATTGCGCAGAAATTGCCTTCATTTAACTTTCCAAATCGAGGCATTGCATGGCATTTACAGCTTATTCATCATGTTCCACTCCCTCCTGTGTGATGCATTTTTTAAAAATTTAGATGTACATATATATATTTTTTACCAGCATTAAAAGGACAAATTACAATATAGATATGAAGGGAAAGTACTGTAAAGCATATATTTTTCCATCAAAAAAGAAAAACCACATTCAAAATGTGAATTTTTTTTTCTCATAATATATTTATATTATTATTGTTCAATTAAAATTAATACCAAAATAATTTCAGTAATTTCTACAAAATGTATGCAAACTTCGCTCCAAAAACAGATATACTCTACTGTGTTAATTGCGCATGAATAAATAAAACCATTTGAGGCTTCTAAAGTGCTTCCCAGGTTTAAAAGGTCGATGTTTACTGTTTTATCTGTCAAAGTGCGAGTGCAGAAAATTTTTATCAGCTGATTATTTTTTAAGAGTTTCGACGTACTTCTTATTCCTAAAATTGAAAATGTGTTAGATCACTGGAAAGGTCATGAACTTTAGATTTTAGCAATTTTAAAATATCAAAATTGATATTCTGAAGATTTTTAAGCTATTGATTTCCCTTAAGTGCTTAATTATTTGTCTTTTGAGATAAGGGTAGTCATTTAATTTCATTGTCCTCTTGGTTTGTAATCTTGCTTGATAGTAAATTGATGAACGAATATACTTAGTTATTTTTATAATAACGTTTCTTCATTCGGAATCCCAAATTTCACCGGCGAACATAGGGTTGCAGGGTAACATATTCAAATACTAAGATTCTTTAAAAAATTTTCAAAATTGAAACAAAATCGTAAGTTATACGTGTATTTTTAAATATGTTCATTTTGCTAACCTATGTACATTGATATTGTTGGTAAATATGTACATTTTATAAGATAATTTCTGTAAAAAGCAAAAGTTGGCAAAAGTGAAATGCATGAACTGATTGCCTGGAGACTTGAGCTTGAATTTATCATGTAACTATAATTGTCAAATAAGTTAATTAACTGGTTGCCTGAGAATAACGGGATTGCAGTAATTATATAACTATTAAGGCACATGAATTTAGTCCATTATTAGTGCAATATACTCTAAAACAATGAAACGCATTGACTGAATGGTATAATGCAATTTTTGCATATTATTATTTAAGAACTGACTCATAATTTTTTGTACCAATCAGTATCTCCCACCAACGTATATATATCATTTAAAATACATAACAAAAATTCTCTTAAATAAAGGAAAATATTTTTTCGAACTCATTTATAATGAGTTTTATCTCTTCTTGAATACTTGGAAATTAGAGAAAATGCTATAAAAACAGCAAAAAAAGGTTTGAAACCAAATTATCATTTGTTATTATTTTCAAATTAGAGCTTAAAAAATTCAAAAGGACATTTTGATTGCCTAAATTTTTGGAATAACATACGTTTCCAAAAGACATCTCTATCTTGCAAAAACAAGAATCTCTATCTTGTTATCTCTCCAACTGGATCAGTTGGCCATTTCCCTGTCACTTTAGAGACTCGAAAAGCAATTAGCTGCTTGTTTCTCATTTCTTTAGCCCCTATCTTGTATCTCTAGAGATTATATTCTGTCAGACACGTCAAGGCAATGGAAATAAAATTTCTCTACGGCTTTCTATTTCTAGATTGCGTAGAGATTTCTGATGTTAAAGAATTTGACAAAATTTACGACTTTTTGACTGTTACTCGACTTCTTATAGGAGATTTTCTCCTACTTTTTAATGCTCGGATGTAAAAGATGATATTATTCATTGTGTTACTTTTAATTTTTGATTTAAACTTAACGCTTCATTTCAAATTTAGCGAGTGTTTTAAATTTAAATATTAAAATTTACCAAATGTTTGTAGTTTTAACGCAAAATTAAACTATGTTGTTGATTAAAATTATTAGTTCCTTGGGTGTCGTGCTCTCGTATATCTCAGAAATTAAAAATGCTTTTACTTTAAAGATAACATGAAATATATATTAACACCAGAACAGGCCCTATACCATATAAACAAAGCTGTAACAATATAATGCATTGATGAACTTTTAGCTTACTTACAAACGTACATAATCTATAAATCTTGTTATGTTCCAAAAAAACTTTATTAATGTATACGCATCCTTATTTGTTTGTATTTTGCCCTAAATATCTAAAGTAGATTCAGCAGGGATTATACCTTTTTGCTGTGGTGTGTGCCAAACCAATCTACAGATATCACTCAGGCTGCCACACTGTAGTAAATACTTGAATTAATTTAATTTCCATGGCAATTCATGCAGGATTAAGGAATAGATGTCAAGAATACAAATTTACAGTTTAATTAAATATTAATTTTGCATATAAAATATTTATTGAAATAAAAGGTTATCAACGTTATACATAATTTGTTATTCAATATAAATAATCTATTGAAATTATGCATTACGCAAGTTTTAAATATATTTATGAAAATAAGAAACAAACAGCAGAAACTTTTTGTATTACTTTAATATAGTTAAATGAAATAAGTATTTTATGCTATTCTTGTCCTGGCATTGCTGTACTTCATGTCACAATATATAATGATTTTGCCTCCGCGCCTAAAGGTTTGGGAGAATTGGAAGGAAAACTAGACATGATCAATAAAACTTCAATTTATTCACCATAATAACCACATCTCAAATTCAATCGATCAAGGATAAGAGATGCACCCAATTAATAAATATGAAGCCAATTAATGAGGTATGAGAAGACCCTAATGTTTAATACACTTACACAATTCAATAGCTCTGACTTCTTCGCTATTTAATCTAGATTCAATCTCCAGTGACAGATCGTCACCTTAAGTAATTCAATTATTAAATATTAAAAATCCGCAATTCACATTCAATTTGATTAATCACTGCTCCGCTAGCAATCTATCCTATCTCTCTCTCTAACCTGAAAGCCCACTCTATATAGTAGTCCTAATTTGCATGTTCACGTTTTTTTCTTCGAGGAGGAGTTTAGTAATAAAATCATTTTTAAAGACCAGAAGCTCCCCAAGAGGACTGTAAGTTAAAAGAGCGGAGATATATAGAACAACTACAAATATCAAAGGTATAATTTGTGACTTTAAATTTGACAATGCTCTGAACGTTTGGTTATTAAACAATTTCTTTGCAG